>JAHQIW010006926.1:0-125315 GCA_019055375.1 Parelaphostrongylus tenuis | reverse complement strand
TAAGGGGTCAAAGGCCCGTTAACCCTCGTGTTTGGTTTCTTTTAGCGATAGGCTCATGAAAATGTTGCATCTTTCTAGAGATATATGTAGTCGGCGTCCATCCTCATATGCGATGTAGGTTATTATTTTCAGCTTTGCGGACAGTGCGTAGTTTCCTTAGGCATACAACCTTCAGATAAAAAAAAAACAAAGATGAAAAGTGTCGATTTGGATCCCTGCAATACTATTATTAGTAATCTTTTACGAAGGCTCTCAGATTATACACGTATCGCCGACGGTGTTTTTTAAATAGTAAGCAGTAAAATAGGTGACTAAATCGATTTTGTTGTCAAAGACGCCCCATCGTCGGTAAGGTGTTCTGTTTCTCTCCACACTTTTGGCAATTGGGCAAATGTTGCGCTAGTACTCGGACCTGAAAACCCCATGACGCACCCCTGAGCCTCACGCATGGTGACCGGGGGGGAAGAAACTCGGAACAATTATCGGCGAAGTTGGGCTGACTGTGTATGTGACATTCTTTTAGCAAGTTTCCAAGGATGTTTAGTAGGACAAATTTTTTACTATTTCCAACGTGTCCTATCTGAGTCAATGAATCTATTTTTGATATTAAGCTTTTTTAAGCATTTGCGGTCTATTGCGAAACGCCCATATACGTGTAATGTTGTAATATGAACGCTTTTGCTTTGATCTCTTTATAACAATGTCTGAAAAGTTTCCACTGTTTTTGAACATTATAACACGTTCACGATTTCTTAATTTGTTCAAAATAGATACGATGTATTTATTTCCTCACATGCACTATCATTGCTTTTTATGTCATATTCCTCCTTTCTAATGTTATTAAGTTTATGAGATGGATAGAGAAAGACTTCTAGAATAAATTCGAAACTTTATTTTACTTCGTCTTATTGGACTAAGGATGAAAAATATGGCGTTTCAAGAAAGTTTGCTGTAATCACGCAATTATCGGTTTCGATTTTGATAATGGCGATGATAGTAAATATTTGTTGGTCGGTGTTCATTGGAAAAAGTACAATTTTTTTTCTTTTTTTAACCCCGGTTTCTTTTATCATTCTTGCTTTTTCATTTCGCAAAAAGTTTTTTATAATCTGGTCTTTCAAAGGATTTCAAAAAACTCGTTTGGGGATAATAATGAACTGATTTTATGATCACCAAGATTATCAAATATGACAACGAATCCAGCACATTTACGTTACGAGTTCCTTTGCCTTTGCAATCTAAGTCGATTGATTCCAATGGAGCTGCACCACTCAATGATTTTTTAGTAGGAAACAAGGAAAAAATGATTTGATGGCATTTTTTTCCGTGCGATGCTTGACCTCAATAGAAATCATCCTTTTAATTAAGAGAAGCTTTGCTTTGTTTCGTGTGACATTCCAAAAAATGTTTGTGTTAGAGGCAATATGATTTTTCGCAAGAGAGGGGGACCATCGTACAGCGAATAAACTGGTATGCATTTGTGCCTCTCTGGTTAATGTTAACCAGCTACCGATTCTTTAAAATTTACATTCCATTTGTAGATTATTCATTATCCTCAAGATGCTGTTTACTGTTTTCTTGATAAGCACATATGTAGTTTCATGACTTCTTGATTTGTTCTTGGCAAGTTTTGTGGTTAGTTAATGGGGAACCCACCGCAAGCAATTAGGAGCATGAATTAGGAATGTGTGTGACCCAAGTCCAAAATTGGACTGAGGTTATAGAGCGAGGTCACGCGTGATTCACAGTGCTTTGTTCCGTGCGCTTCGTCTTTGAATTTTTAGAAATTTAGCCAGCACGGATAAGTGTGGCAAAGTGGTTGTAGGTACCTGCGACACACGCATGGTCGTTGGATCGACCCCGCCTGCCAAGCTTTCTAATCTCCAAAGTCAAGGGTTTCAGAGTTGTCTGGATACGATAATAGCCCTGACCTAATTGTGGTTCAATCATAGTGATTATATGGAGTTCAATATTTGACGCGTCCCGTTAGGGATTGGCCAACGCTGTGAATGCTTAACGAAAGTACTTGGAGCAATTTGCACGCTTTTTCAGATTCTTCTGTTTCCTTTGCGAGGATGGTGACTTTTGTCCCAAAGTTTTCTCCATCTTGTTTTACTTGTTCCATAGTCGTCTCAACTGGAAGATGTTTCTGGGTGTGATTGCGATGTACAGCGTGAAGTTATCATTCTAGCAGAGTCTTGCACGTTGAGAAGAAAATCGACGTTTCTATTCGGAAGCCACGCTAAAAGTAGACCAACATCAGTAATCACCGACCTTTTGTATCAAGTCAGTTACAAGATGATAAATCTCCCTCTGATTTACAAGTGACGACAGCTACCAGCGGTGGTGAAGTCCTGGGAAGTTTCGGCTAGTCTGACTACGAGAATCCATAAACCCTATCAGAAAAGCCGGCAAAGCTCTACCTAGGTACAGTGCAGTGAGCGCTCCCGTCTATCTCTCTCGGACCGTGACACAACCGATAACAGGGGATCATGCCTTCAACTACACAGGACGTTCACAAGACGTCATAACCTAAGCTCTAACAGTATAGAACACATTTCTTTCTATAATTTGAGTACAAATAACTAAGAATTATCTACGAAGCCAAAAAAATTTCATAATAAATAACGAAAATCCGCGCTTTCATTTTTCCCGCTATATCGCTGTGAAAAGGCCTTCTTAGAAATGAACGAATTTTTGAATTCACTAAGGTTTACGCTATTGAACGATTACTGATAGGCTAAGCAAAAACTCTGTTCTCAGAAGAGTACTCGCGATACACGCAATACGTGTAAAACGTAATTTTAGTTTTGTGCTCTACATCGCTGTGAAAGGCCCATCAAAAAGATGTATGTTTCTGAATTCTCCGAGATCAATGCTTTCAAATGTTTACTGGGAGTTTACTTGAAAATTTCTGTTTGAGAAAAAGAGATCTCTCCTTTTATTTGCCTATTGGACAACGGATAGGTACGCCGAAAAGTCAGCTATCGTGAATAAAGTGCGCATTAAGAACTTTTGTCTACTCGTTTGAGAAAACAATACCGAGGCCAACAGAAAGTCGGTCTTGTAATTTGTTACTATATTCCTTGATAAATTAGTAACGATCCTTTATTCATTGATTATAAGCTCGTATTTTCAAAAAGTGTCACAGTAGTGTACTCGACCATTCAAAAGCTTTGATTTCGGAGAATTCAAAGTTCACGGTTTTGAAAAAGTCTATTTGAAGCGCTGTTATATTCACAATAAAATGTTGTTTCACATGTGTCGCGCATTATCGCGCTTATATTTCGCAGCACATAGGCTCTTACCCCACTTTTTCAATATTCTTTGATAGTGCAAACCTTGGAAATTGACAGAGCATATCTGTTTTTTCGAAATATCCTTTTAAGGCGCTGTAGCACGAGAACATTGATTTTGGTTCCACACTCGCGTGCTTCTCGCAGAAAAGAGCTCCTAACCCCAGACTGCTGGTGTTATGTGATAGCGCATAATTCGGCAAGTCCGACAATGCGCATAGTTTTCTGGAAAGACTTTTTCTAGTGCGCTGTAACAGGCGTAATAAAATTGAGCTCCATACACAGCGCGTAATGTTTGCTGGCTAATGTGTATATCTGGCTATGTATCGACCACGCGGCGGATTCACGTGTGTCGCTTGAATTTCGCTTTTAAATTTAGAATATTTTCTCTACTTTGACAAAACTCTGGGTAAAAACATATGACTCTGAGAATTAAGTTCCTCTACTCGTTCATATGCCTTTTTGTGCATAGACATAGACTGCCTAGGCTTAGGCTTAGACTTATTGGCTTGTTGGATTTGGCAAAATGCAACTGAAATAGTAGAGTCTAAGCACAGGAAATGATAGTAAAAGTTTCTTTCACAATTTGAATGAAGAAAACTCGAAATCTCAGAGAAAAATTCTTGAAGAAATAGCAAAATCCGCGCGATAATGCGCGACGTGTGGGTAATATCATCTTCTCTGCTACAGCACGGTAAATGGCCTGTTATAAAAACAAGCACCATTTTTTGAAATTTGCGAGACGTATGCCACTTAATGGGACGTAATAATTTGGAGGAAAAGCTGTGTCCTGCGAACTATAAGCGCGATAATATGCGAACGCGTGTGAAACATAATTTTATTTCTAGTCCTATAGCTGCTGTAAGGCCTTTCTTCAGAACAATACCTTTGTGAATTTTCCGAGATATAAGCTTTCGAATGATTAGAAACCGTATAGTGAAATTCTTTTGGTCCAACAAAAAAAACTCCTTTCAAATATTCTCCGTTTTATAACAGAAAAAGTACCCAAGCAAATATAGTTTCCTCACTAGGAATGCAGTTTTTTTTTCATTTCCCATTTTTAAGCACAATTTTTCAAGGATTTCTGCTTAGTAACGACCCATTTGTTTAGTCAGTCTATAACATCTCCGGCAAAATAGATTTTCCGAGAGACCCCAGAGTCACTCTCGATCTTCTTCTTGCTTTTTTAAGAAATTTCTTCTGCTTCTCCTGGACCGACTCGTGAGCTTGAGTAATACGATTCCTAGCAAACAAAGAGCTATGAATATTAGCAAGAGAGTGTTTTGATAACTGTGGGGTGAATTTGTTGTGACATCAGTGAGAGAAGTGGAGATTGAACATATTAGTAACAAAATTTGATTGCATCGATTTCTATTGCACAGAGTTTCAGTGCCATTAAAATCAAGAAGAATTCGAGTTGAATTATGTAAATTCTTGAGTTAATCGTTAGAGTTTCAAAGTAATCATAGTGATAAACCCAAAAAATTTCCGTTTTCGCTGATTACTATTGAGTTGGAACGAAAAAAAAACAGAGTGAATAAATCATTGGGATAACATTGTTCCATATTCTTCTTTAGCGTGATTATATTTGATGAGAAGTTTAGCGGCTGTGTACGATGAGTTCTATTTTAAACTATCACTGAAAGTGTTTAAGCGTGATTGTTGTGATTTTAAAACTTTTTTATTTTAACAAGCAACCGGCTTTGTTTCATATTGTACTTGAAGATGGTTGACTTGGCAGCTTGAAATTTCTTCACTTTATGCACCTGAATTCGCTCATCTATAGCACAGTGATTTAGGACACTTTGAACTTATTTTTCTTACTTTTTACAAGTACGCCGTGACCCTGTTTTTATTTGAAGTAGTATTGTTGGGCAGAATATTTGGGTGGACACATGTGAAAACACTGAAAAATTTATGCATGAAATTCAAGCAAAAAAACTGTATAACTATTTTTTAAGATAAAGGGCCATCGTTTTCTACGACTTTCTGCCATTCGATCCGCCAAGTTATGGATTTGATTAAAGTATCATTCTTTCAACTTAGGTGATTGCATCAACTGTAGCTCGCTGTGAAAGACCTCTTTTTCAATAATGAAGCAATAGAACACGAACTTCGATTGCATCGTTGAACGTGGCGGAGGTTTGTAACAAAGTGAAAATAAGGGTATGGTACTATCTAGGCCCTTTAATAGGAAAATCGCCCATAAGAAACTGTAATATTCACATGGCATGCATAAAGTTATCTCACGCTTAACAAAGTACCCCAGAATTCTCTTTCCAATCTAGTATTTTGGTCTGTTATCGATGTTTTTTCGCTAACCTCCGTTTGAAATTTTGATCACTTTTCAAAGATGTACACCTGTTGATAGCTTCTTCTGAAGTAGTAATTAAATTCTTCAAATGAACTAGCTTTTTAGGAAGAACTATTTACCGATCCGATATGATTAGTATCACTCTTTAACTCTATGTGAATGCTCCCTTTTTTTATTTGCTCCTTAGTTATAAGACTTCCAACATTGTCGTCGTTCTCTCGTTTCTTTCTAAAATCTTAACATTGTTTCATCGAAGTCTTATTACTCCTAACTCCTACTATATGAACTCCTGTTTTGTTTTTTGAAAAAATTGATTTTCTAGAGACGGCTTTTCATTGATTGTTTAGACAATTTTTTGATTTCATCACGATGTGTTCCACCAGATTTTTACCGACGTTTTCCTTCACACAGCACTAATCGTTGTAGGTTGACGTACTCCAGACTGGGAGTGATTTTGTGTTTGTTCGTGCTCTGCTTTATTTGGCTCATTTTCGACAATATTGCGCAACAGCAATACTCTCGTAGAAGTTGATGGACGCCAGTAGTACCAGCGCTTCCACAGCGACTGTGAGCCATGGCCTGAGTGGCGTAGCGATGCATTTATTGTTATCGGTGTAATTGTAAGTTAATGATTTAAATTACGAATATCTTTCAACCCATGAATAATCAGCTTAGCGTACTGTAGGCATATGGGCCATTCTTATACCTAAAACTTATCTATTAACTTATTTCTACATCATCACACTTAAGATTTGAAGCGGATCCCAACACTTCTATGATTCGATCTGTTATCGTGCATCCGCCATCCATAAATTTGTCATATCTTTCGATACACTCCTGAATCTTAGGGTGGCACTGTTAAAGCGTTCACATACTTGAGCACAGGCATTGCCTTCAAACCACTTGAGGAAACTTTCCGCAAGCGGGTATAATATCATCTGCTAATCAGGGAAGGAGGGAATGGTCTACATAAAGTGCGTCGATTTAGCACTAAGCATGTATCTCTATCGTCCACTGACATTTTCTATGTCCCATTATAATATTTACATTTTGGAGCACTCTACCTTCATCAGAAGATTTTTTATCTTCATAGATATGGTTGTGTATCTTGTATCTAAACCAGATGGCAAATCACACCACCGAGTAGACGTGTAGTAGAATTCGGCATTCAGAAAAGGTGGCGTCCTGAGACGATTCGATTTGCTATGAAGCGTATTCCTTAAAATCCAAGAAAGATAATGCGAGTTTTGAAAAATTGAGAAAGACTAATTGCAACTATGTGGGCGTTTCACTCTCGATTAGTATTCACCTTATGATGAATGTAGATGAACACAAATCCTCAAACTGTAGTCAGACCAACGCTCGAATTCGATCATGTCCATTGCCTGTTACAACTGGCGTACTGGTAGTACTAAGGATAAGCTATTCCAAATATCTGTATCACTAAAATTTATTCATTGTAGTGTTACTTTAATAATACATGGCGATAATTTTCGAGTCAGCATTTCGATATCATATCTTACACAGTAGGAACCCTTCGTGGAAGGTCGTAGCTATTTTTATAATAGTTTTTGTGTTCAGCTTTTTCTCGTCTTAATCGCAATCGCTGCGTTTTTCGTCACACGAGCGATTCGCGATCGACGACGAAATCACGGTGAATATCGCCCGCAGTTTGAAGAATTACATCATGCCAAAGATTTGCCCTACCTTCAGCCACCTGCCGTCGAAGGTCTCATCTAATTCAAATATGTTGTCAAACCTATTTGAACTGTAGAAATGTGCCCTTAAAAATTGAACATTGTGATGTGGTCGAAGCTTATTACTTTCACTATCTACTTCAGTATAATTGAGAAGACAGTCGCTAAATGTACAGTTTCTTCCCAAATAAGTTTATTTTGGACATTATGTTCGAGATGACGGTAATTTTTCAATAAACGCTTTTGTGATAAAATCTCAGGTATGCTTAGCAGTTCGGCGTTCAGTTTTTTTTCTTGTTCTTAGTTCGTCACCACTGTTATGTACACCTTCGTGTTTTTACACCACCTTATTATTGTTGCTCATAAGTTTACTTATATCTCAAGTCATGATGTATTGATGGAACTATAAATAATTAAAATTTGAGTAGTAGAACGGTGCCGATGTATTATCAATCGAACTGTGATGTGAATATTCGGCGCGTTGCCTTATATATAACTCGTAAATGTATAAATATTCATGTTGAGTATATCTATACGTTCTTGTTGACTTTTCTGCTTCGCGGAAAAGAGGAGTTTTTTCGCTTTTAACTTTATATGGAGTAGTTTAAGACAATTTTTTATGCGTATTTCTGCATAAGAAGATGTTACTTTACAGAGTCAGGATCCTTTATATTCTTATTCTGTATATATGCTAAATCTAGAAAAATTTTAGGTTTAGAAATAGCTCCCTACGAGTAGTTCAATTTCAGTCGGCATTACAGGCGGTGGAAGGTGCCTTCATAGCTTTCTACGTGCACTGTACATTATTGACTACCGCTGCCTCAATAAGATCGCTCATGCTGAAGATGAGTTCGACATTTCTATCCGAATGCTCACGCAAAAGTAAGCATATACCGTAACGCAGCTCGGTGTACATTACGTCGATTTTCTTATCAAATGTAGCAACAGGAAGAACTGTCATAGTGCAATTATGTCGGTGACCATATCTCTTGATAGACTGTAGCTCACTTAGCGGCTCTGTTAAAGAAAAAACTGATGAGTGGTTATTATTTGAAATATCGTGGAATTATGTTAGTTTTCTTGCGCAGATCTTTGTGATTTATAGCAGTGATCTAAACTTAGGTAATCAAACCTCTAAACAGATAATGCTGGCACAAAATCAGATTGCGGATTTGAGCAGTACAATTGCACAACAAACTTCATAATAACGTGATTCAGTAAACGAGGACACTATATATATATAGTCAGATCAGAGGCTTATGATGTTTTTACTTGGATATTTGCATGACTCGTTTATCAGTGGAAGTGTGATCCCCGCCTGATTTCCATTTGTTTTCCTTTATTCGGGCATGATGCATTATCGCAATAGATGTTCCTTTATTTCAAAAGCAATGTCATTTGCAAATGCACACGATTGAGGTTAACCAAAAACACGTACGCTCTCTATTTGGGTAAACGTCCAGAAAGCTTGAATTGTATTGGGGTCTATTCGACTGTTTGCTCAATCCAATTGTCACCTATCTTATTATGCTTTTGGACCATCTGTGTTTTTTTTCATTGACGTAAATTTGTTTGGGTCTTCAAAATGAGAGAGGTTCTGAAGATGAGTTGCGCAAAACGGGGTCAGAGTGCTGATGCTACTTTCCTCCTTGTGTCTAAAGATGGTTCATACTGTTCTCCACATTCACTGAGCTTCCAACGTACAACGCGCGATGGCGGCTTTTCTGTAATCAGTAAACCACCTAGTTTGACTTGCTCATTTTAACACCATAGATTTTTCATAAACTGAGTTTTTGTCCTATCTATGCACAATCCAATGCTTCCACTCTCGTTCAGTCTATTGAGCATCTTTTCTGGTCAAAGTTGTTTCCCGAAAAGATAGCAATGTCGTCCGCAGAACGAAAATTCGTTAGGGGGTCCCATCAATAGATATGCTTCTCTCGTCTCAATCGGGTAGATTGATTATCCACTGCAATGTAGCGTTAGATAGCTCAAGAGAGTATCATGCAACCCTCGCGAACCTTTTCTCATATAGATATGGTGAGGAGTTGATGGAAAGAGGTGTTTTTTGAGGTGCACTTTTGATAACAGTCAATCACTGTTCGTATAGGAAACGAATTACCTCAGTCGACGAGTGCTGCTAGTATTACATTCGTTCTTTCTCTGTCAAACGACTTTCTTTTTTATCAAGGTTAGGGCAAAAGATTAATAGTACTTTCGACCGATAACGATAACCCATTAGGAGGTTTGAATGGGCTCCATACATCAGAGTTCGTGTTGTATCAGTATCCTGTTTGCTTGAAAGATTTCGCTTAATTCGCAGTTTTCTATGTGCGCGGAAGGGCAACGTCCGTGAGCAAGTTCTAGAGTACACTCAAGAAAGATGTCGAACGGTAGTTACGAAAACACCTCCGGTCATCTTTTTTGGTCAGGATCACTTGCGTGACGTCTTTCACTGGTATGCGATTTCGTCTTCTTGAAAGTAAGACGTCATATAAACTGCCAAAAGTGCATGCACTTTGTGGCTTACCATGTCGCCTGTAATGTTATTGAATCTTGGAGCTGCACCGCTACTCATGCTTCCTATCATAACTCGCACTTCGACAGGTATAAACTCAAGCATTTTTTTCTAGCGGATATTTTGTGGTTTGGAATGAGGTTGTGGAACGGAATAAATTGGTATAAAACTTTTCTACTCTTTAATCCATATTAAAGCAGAATGTAGTCGTAGTCCCATCTTCGTTCATTGAGGAAGATCGCGGAATATCGTAGTCGTAATATTCCGGCTTCATTTCATCAGACTAGGTCGTATTTGAGCCGCTTCCAGCAAAACCCACTCTCTAATGACATTGGGATTCATTAGAAAAAAATCCGTATTTTCTTAACGATCCCATACGATGCTGTTGATAAGGTCTAATGAACACTATACAGTACAATACTGGCTGACGTTTCAGCGGTTCCGCTTTTTCAGTGTCCGGATAGATTGATTCGCAATCTGCTTAGTCGAAAATTCTCAAAGTCAGCAGAAAAACGTGATAAACAAATTTCCTGTCGTCTTGTTTGATGAGCAGTCATGAATTGTCACAAGACACTTATTAATGTAAGTTTCTGATCGTACAGTGAACAGTTTTCTCCGTTGTGTCTTTGTGCCCTGTGCGTACCCAATGGAGAGTTTTGCATGCCTTCAACTATGTCAGTTAGGTGCTCTTTTGTGCTAAAAAGTCTACTTTTTGTCATAATATTCTTCCCGCATGCCTCACAAGAGATGAGTTATATTGGGCTCTAACTCATACAATCGTCATCTCTACCGTAAGGATAAACTATACAATTTCGTTTCGCATAGACAGACGTACAAACGCCCTACCAGCTAGCTGCTGCTTTAGGCTGATCGGTAATAATTTAGTTACTGTCTTCTGCGAATTCACGCGTGACCTGGCATCTCATCTCTAATTTTTTTCCGATTAAGCCGGACAAACTTCTGCCCCAAGCGAGACTTTATGCGGCTCTTCTCCACTGTATAGTTGATGATTTCAAATGAACAAAATGGCTAGTGTTTAGAAGAAGCTGTACTATGCGAAAAATTTTTGTTTTTTTTTATGTTTTTGTGCCAGCTCGTTTTCCATGTTTTTCTGAGGAGGTTCTGAAATCATTTGATTGGGTAGGCATTGAGTAGATTGCATGTTAATTTGACCTTTTGAGACTCTGGAGATGGCAAAGGAACCGAAACAGCTTATATTGAAGTGTGTTGTATTCAGTAACATACTATCAACAGACTCGTGTCTTCTTATCAAGCAAACGCTGCTAAAATGGTTCACATACTCAAAATCTCAAAATCACAATTTTTCGAGTGACATTAAATAAATAGAAAAGACCAAGAGTCAATTTTCCTGTAAATAAATAAAAAGTAACAGAAAGTGCGACAAAACTTAATTGCCAACCTGATGAAAAAAAATTTCATACACCTGTAAAAAGTACTACGGCTTATATATCCAAAATCTTCAGATCACAAGCTTCCCAATAACATCAAACACGATAAAAAAGACCGGAAATTTAACTTTATTGTAAACAAATGAAAATAAAAAAGAAATGCGACAGAACTTGGTGTCCAACCTAATACGTCTTGAAGCTGAGAACCTTTACGGTCTCATCAATTCAAGCGTTAGTGTATAAACTGTTCGGTGAAGATATAAAACATATATGCCGAAAGGGTCCATGAAAGCTTAGAGTATGAAAAGAATTTCTCAGGAGTTTAAATACATCTATCCACTTTGTTCAATTCGATCAATTTTGCTAAATCAAGAAAAAAAAGACTTATTCAATCCCGGTTTTCTATTATTTTACAAGCATTGAATGCCTCTTTTTTCAAGAAAAGACTACAGAATTTTTAGATGTCAAATATTGGGATCACCTGCTTATAGACAGAGCAGTATTACCCAAACGAAAGTGTAGTTGATAATCGATAGGAGTCCATTCATAATGATCCGTTGGTGAATCATAAGGTTATGATATTAATTTCAACATTCCATAAACATTCAGTATTTCCGAGAGCACTCTTATACAATTTCAGGCTTGCAAACTATGTTCAAATAACCCCTACCGTATGCGCAACTGGATGCTATCTTATCATACCAATCACCAAAGGTCAGCCTTGGTAATGGGTCAGTTGAGCCTATTCCAAGTAACAGGCATCTATATAACTCTGATTAACTCCATGTTCTCATTCATTTTATGTTATTTCTCGGGAAAAGTATACATGCAGAAATTTTTGATTTTTCTTTATTGTTGTTCGATGTTGCTAATAAATTGGAAGATTACATAACAGGCCTTCTCTTCGCGGTATTCCTCCGATGATCGCCCCATTTCTTTTGTTGTTCCTCATCACTGGCGCTTTCTTGCTCTCTTGTAAGGATCAAAATAATCGGAATGTTGACTGGTGAATATATTAAAAGTCGTTTTCGTTATTTTGGTTCCGCAGAAGCTTTCCTCTATCCCACCATGTGTAATTTATGACATAGCATAGGTATAGGTTGTCTTCATTTATCCAACAGATAAATTTCTTACTATCTGCAATGTTTTCCAGCTGTCCCAACTTTAGCAAATATAAAATATCGTTAATTATTGCAAAGCCGATAGACCCTACCCAATTTTATATCCATGAGAGAATAACTTTCAACTGCTAGATCAATACTCCTCATTTCACTTCGTTCTTTAGTTGTGCGGTTAATATTCAGAAGTTATATGATCCATCACGAAATATCAGTCCACATAGCAATCATTGTCTGAAGAATTTTATCTTTCCCTAAAGCTCGGGGAAACTGGTTTGAGGGTGATATGTGTTGTTACTGCAAGGATACGCCGAATTCAATGGATTGAGTCAAGAAAGACCCACTCTGCGAATGAGACGGTAGCGATAAATCTTAGCATTTTAGTTTTTCTTTTGATCTAAGAACCATCCTTTCTCACAGGTAGGTGGCACATCTCTCAGGGCTTAAAAACTATTTATATGGATCGCTACAAGCTAAATTTTAGGAGTTGATAGTCGATGCTGATATCTACAAATCTAAAAAGATATAGGTTCATCGTTTACAAAATGCCTATGGAAGAAGACAACTCGGTCCCAGGAATAAGGAAAGGTGTAGGATGGTATTATTTGGATGCGAATCATAATGGATCTCTAAATGCTTCGTCTCATACTCTCGATGATGAAAATCAAGTCAGTTTTTCTTTCCAAGGAGAAGAAATCACATAGGGGACATCTTCATTAGATCTCTTGAACATTCCGTAATTTTAGCTTTTTTTTCTAGGTTAACTTTCGTGTTCTGATTTCAATCAGTCAAAGTTTGTTAAGGCTGTAGCATATACACTGAAACAACTCTACAACCAGAAAAAGGATTCAAGAACTTTCCATGTAATGTATAATGACGAGGTGAAGAGTGTTCTCTAACAATTTCAATTCCAAGAGATATTCATAAATCCCTTACAGCCGTACAACGATACTTTCTCGTCAGATCCGATATCATCGAAGTACAATCGCGTACAAGATGAATACGATGAATACGGCCATACAAAAGGTATGAAAGTGTGCCAAGAAAACGGCAACTCAAAAATGTCACCGTTGGTGAGCAATGGTGCTCTGCGTCATATTAAATACAGTTACCCTTTGATCTATTTACCCCTGTTACATAGATTCACATGGTCTGATGGTTTTTATTGAGCTTTTATATATCAAAATATTTCATGTGCTCAGACTGATACCTTCTCTTTTTCATCTTACCGTAAGCCTTGACAGCCATAGTTCTAATGTCTCAAATCACTCTTACTGTTTCAACGAAAAACTGCTCAAAGAGGTGCAGTACTTATCAATATTTCAAGGACCTTAAGAATACAACTGATATGCTATCATAACTGGATTAACTCTAAGAAGGCAAATGATAGATGTGTTATCAAGAACTGGATTGAACTAACATATCCAACGCTATCAGACTGATAAATACTAGGTGATATAATAGCAGAATATATACGACTAGTAGCATAAGCCCTATAACGAAACAAAGATGTCTTTACTAGATAAGTGGTATATTTCCACACTGCTTCGCACAACATCGAGCTGCCGTAAACTGTGTGAAACAGCGACGACTACGCACTTTCACGTGACAGCAAAAGTTCTGGACTTCGAAATATGGGTTCTCTGCACCAGTCTGCGATGCAAACAAGGAACATACCTGGAAATGTATCTGTTGAAAAAAAAAATTTTACCCATTGTGTCAAGGAAACATTTAGAAGACAATAATGGGTGCGTAAATACTGACTAGTTACCTTTCCTTCGAGTGCTTTATTAAGACCACGCTCAAATTTCATAAATCCTTTCATATTATATCAAAGCTCGCCTGTTTTTGAAACCCCCCAAAACATTCAATATCAAGTCCCAAAGAAAGAATGATTTAAGCTCAAAAAAGGGGTTGGTAAGCCAGGTCATACCCGTGGTTTCGAGGTTCGTCCTCCTCATCAGTGACCCCGCCCCACATTTCAGCCCTGCATTGAAGCAACGAGGGTGGCGTATGTGGTGCTGGCACTTGTAACTATGACACTGTAACAATCAACACCTCTCCAGTCGATAGATTTTGCTGTTAGATAAAACTATATCAAAAGATCGACTGTTTTTGTGACAACCCCACAAAACATTCAATATAATTCCCAAAAAAGAATGATTTAAGCTAAAAAAAAATCTATCTTTTTTTATGCATTTATTATGTGTGTGTGTTGGGGATTGTCAAAAACATTCGATCTTTTGATATAGTTTTTTGAATCTAACACAAAATAATCTATCGGATGAGAGGTGTGATGGTACAGTGTCATCGTGTACACTGTGCCATCACCACATACGCCAACCCTCGTTGCTTCAATGCAGGGCTGAATGGTGGGGCGGGGTCACTGATGAGGAGACGAACCTCCGAAACACCGGTGTATGCCCTGTGCTACCAACCCCTTTTTTGATGCTTAAATCATTCTTTCTTTTTGGAATTAATATTGATGTTTTTGGGGGTTTTCAAAACAGTCGATCTTTGATATAGTTTTGATCTAACAGCCAAAAAATCTATCGACTGAGAGGTGGTATGGTACGTGTCTAGTACGTGCCATACCACATACCCACCCCTCCTTCTTCATGCAGGGCTGAATGTGGGGCGAGGGGTCAACTGAGTGAGGGAGGACGAACCTCCGACAACACCGGTGTATGACCTCTGTGCTTACCAACCCTTTTTTGGCTTAAATCTCATTCTTTTTTTTTTGGAATTATATTGAATGTTTTTGGGGTTTCAAAACAGTCGATCTTCTTGATATAGTTTTTGATCTAACAGCAAAAATCTATCGCTGAGAGGTGGTGATGGTAACAGTGTCATAGTACCCTGTGCCATCACCACATACGCCCCCTCCTTGCTTCATGCAGGGCTGATGGTGGGGCGGGGGTCACTGATGAGAGAAGAACCTCCGAAACACCGGTGTATACCCTGGGTTACACGCCTTTCATATTATTTGAGCCAACATGTCATGTGGTCTGATAGGGCTCTTGTACAGCCCGAGACACGTGTTTCCTCCATTACAACTCATCGGCCCGGCGAACCCGTCGTCTGTCGATCTTTTTATAGTCAGTCCTCTCGGGAGCGTTACACTCCTTATAGAGAGTTGTCGACGACGTACATTTTACACTCTAAGTCAAGCGAAATTTTCACTTAACACAGAGTGTTTTCGCACTCGATTGCTAGCTGGCTGGTATTTTTATCATATTATGCCTTTCCTTCGAGTGCTTTACTAAGACCACGCTCGAATCTCAATAGATGCTTTCATTATTATTTGAGCCAACATGTCATGTGGTCTGATAAGGGCTCTTGTACAGCCCGAGACACGTGTTTCGTCCTTACAGACTCATCAGCCGGGCAGAACCCGTCGTTTGTCGATCTTTTTATAGTCAGTTCTCTCGGGAGCGTTACACTCCTTGCAGAGAGTTGTCGACGACGTACGTTTTACACTTTATGTCGAGCGTGGTTTTAATAAAGCACTCGAAGGAAAGGTATAATATGATAAAAATACCAGCCAGCTAGCAATCGAGTGCGAAAACACTCTGTGTTAGGTGAAAATTTCGCTTGACATAGAGTGTAAAACGTACGTCGTCGAAAACTCTTTATAAGGAGTGTAACGCTCCCGAGAGAACTGACTATAAAAAGATCGACAGACGACGTGTCCTGCCCGGCTGAGGAGTCTGTAAGGACGAAACACGTGTCTAGGGCTGTACAAGAGCCCTTACCAGACAACTGAGTAGTTATTTAAACATGTCAAGTGCTAGAACAACTTTTGGCACGCAATTCAAGTCTACTGATTAAGTCGCATAAAGCAGGTTTAGTGGAACAGAGGAATATTAACCGTTTATGGAAGACCTGAGATGGTCCTAAGCTTGATAATGTGATAGAGATGTTTGGGATCGCGCGTTAGATGGCTTCTTGTCTGCAAAGAGTATACTTGACGGATTCCTTCGACATTTTTGCCCTTTATGCAGACGCTTGGAATGACTTTACAATCGAAACCATTATCGAACTTTTTATATAACGTGAAAGAACAAGATGTATGTATGCCTGTCGATTCGGCAACGCATGGCTCTTCGGAGGAAAAAGCGTTGAAACGTCAACCATCAATGAATTTAATACAATATCAGTAATTTTTCATGTGCTCAAAGAGAAAACATTTATTTTCAGTGCCCCGAAAAAATCACTTTAATCACCTGTCCTTCGTTTACTCGGACAGACACCAGTTGAGCATCCATTTGTTTCTGTAACTATTTCGAGATCCAGTGTTTTATGCTCAATCAATGCACTTGGTTCTTTGGAACTTTAAGCTCAAACTTACCAGTGTCAAGTGCTGTATAAATTTTCACTGATGAGACTATTTGTGTAACATCGGCTAGGAGACATTTCATCGGTCAGAGATATGTGGTAGAATATGGATAAAGCTGTTGAAAACATTGTAGTGCGTCATTTTGGTTTTCTGAGTCTTGATGTTCCAAAGAGCGCTGCGGGAGTTTGAGAAAGCTGCTAGTTTTTCATATTGCCCATAACCTTTTTTCCCAGAAACCTTTCAAATAAGTAAGCAAGCTACCATTCATGTTAGTTTTTTGAATCTATCTTTTCGATTTCGCAAATCTGGTACGGGATCTTTTTGAAGGACCGTTTCTCTGCAGCGCACCTGGTAAAATAAGTTGAATTCGATGCATGAAAAGGACGATCGGGGTAATTCACGATGCAGTGGGTGTGGCGGTCACGTCAGTGCTTACGCAGTACTTTGCATGAAATACTTCTCTGCGCGTTTATAGGACCGAAAAAGCATTGGCATCAGGAAGCACTATGCAAAACGTATGACCTTGCTACAAATTAAACCTCGAATACTTTTGTTTAGCCATGAATTCACACATCAATCACCATGATGATCTCTTTGGTAGAGCTCAGGAGGCCACAAAAGGCATCACCACCTAATCAAAATAAAAGATTACAAGGGAGACTAGGAGGTTCGATCTGCGCCTCGATCTACCGTGCAGTTCAAGCGATCTACCGCAGTGCGCGTCACACATGTGGAGCGTGATCTTCAGATCAAACGAGTGACTGTAATATTAAAGTTCTCCTCCACAGATCATACGCTTCGACAACGCATCTTCATGCCAGGAAATGAATTAATCATCGCGTCACCAGCTATTCACGTGGACGCCTTCGTCCGTCGGTCGCAGGTGGCAAACGGCCACCTTCTCGTACGTGGCAATCCAACTTATTTTACAAGCTGTGTTTCGGAGAAGCGGTCTTTCTAGGATGTAAGCTCATCGTCGGCATCAGAAACGATCATGCTATCGAATGATTGCTAATACTTCAAAGGAAGAACTCTTCTGTACGGCGAGATTTATGCACGTCTTTTACGCAAGAAGGCTCCTCCTGTAGCAACGTCGAAAAGGCTTTCTCAAAAACAGGGGGTGTAGCGCCGTAGACGTCTCAGCTTTCGAATGATTATCAACACTTCTATCAAAACTTCTTCCCCACCAAATAAGGTTGGCTTTTATTTGCTTCCTAATAATCACAAGAAACCCCGATTCCTTTTCTATGAAGAAAAATTTGTTGAGAAATGGCGTTATAACCACTTCGTTTATGAAAAATTCTTGGATTCAACCAGTTGGAGACTAAAATGTCAAGGTATACTGGTAGTTTCCATTCACTTGAGTTATTCATTTACGTAACCCGTCATCACAGTTCAATTATATGGATTCCAGTACTTCTAGCATCCGACTCGTTATCGTCTTCTTCTTGAATGACGTAGAATACGGGCCGAGCATGTCCCCTTGCAAACTCGAGAATAGCCTGGCTGTTGCATTCAATAAGGTGTTCTTGTTGACTGCCGGGGAGTGTTGGGGGGAAGGGAAGTGTGCCTCGACTCCCCATGCGCCGTCACAAGCATTACATCCTCTCGGCCAGCGCTTCCCCAATTTCCATTTGAGGTTTTCCAAATTGGTATGCTTCCATTTAAACGTCGAACGATAGTGTATCATAACCATGGATAAGTTTCATCGCTTCTGACTAATTTGAATGCTACAGCGCCACATTCGTGCATTTCAATCTTTTGGCCTCCACTCAATTTTTCAAACGATATCGTGGATCAATTCATGGGAACGAAATAGCCATCGGCAACTAGTGGAGAAGCTTGATCTTCTCACTGAAATTTCTTTCATTCTTTTGAAAACTCTCGTAATCCTCTACCAACTCAATCTACGGTAAATGAGGATGCATAAGCCAGTTCGCAGGTGAACGCTCAGAATTTAGCTTATGATTAAGACAAGAAAACAATTCTTCAACTTCAGAAAAAAAAAATCGGTTTGCAAGTGGAGTAAAACCAGACAACACAGCGTTTTTTCTTGAAGAGGGATATAATGAAAAGCCGTATTACTACCTTCTTCCTTTTGCCCAGGTGTGACTTTTTTCGATGGACAAAGCGGTGTATGGCTAGTCCACAGTGTTCCAAAATTTCCTCCACCGGATTCTTATCACTACCCAGCAAGTGGCCATCACTATGGACAGACAATGTTGTGCCTTTCATTGTCGTATTCTCAGCTAGAAAAGATTGGTATGCTTCACAAACTTTGCCTTATCTTGCTGCTAAACCGAATAAACTAATGCAATTTTATATGTTTAGCAACTCAGCTTTACTACAATAGACCAAACATCTATTCGTCCCACTTACCAAAGGCAATGGCCTATGAATTTGGTATACTTGATGAGGTAGCGCGCTTAGCATTTTGCAAAAAGAAATGGTGTTGAAGACCACGAAATGTCTTATCACCGATTTTAGGTTATCGCAGGCAAGTATAAGGAGGGTGAACCATACCACAGCATTGTTGAGTTGACTACCGTGGGTGGACAGACGTTTAAATCGTTTGCGAAGACACGTGAATTAATAATGGTAACATTAGAACAAGTGTTCCAAAGCATTTTCTGAATGAAGATTTTTCAACTTAGATCTTTACGACGGACTCGTCGCTCCTACTCTCATGACAAATCTCATTGCTGAAACCTGGCGCAGAGGGGATCAAGTATGTTTTCCAGAAACCAGTATGAACAGCTATAGCGTGTACATTGAAAAGATAATGTATAACATAACTGCCTTGACTTATACAGAAATTTCTTAGCTCAGAAAAAATGCGTGAATATATCAATAAGGCAACAAGACTTTTTGGTTATCTACTATTTTTACCAACCAATTAAGGTTTCAAAACAGCAATTCTAACGACTTGGCCTGGAACTTTGATTGAATTATAAAACTTATAATATTGGCATTATGTGATTGTTGATATACTTCAGGTGCCACTGGATTGTAGCGCAACTTATCACACTAATGATGCTCTCAAAATTCAGGTTCAAAATTTCTTATTTTGTTGAGTAATCCGAAGTATTCGAAGACGTGTAGCGTAGCCACGAGATCCTTGCAGTACATACACCCTTTTTAATTTTCCCTCAAGTATCCTCAATCTCTTCGTAGTCTACAAAGTGGGAATAGTTATGCCTGGAAAAATAGCTGTACAAGCTTAGAACATCTTATGCTTCCATACACCACTATACAGGCCAAAAATGCTATCAGTCACCTTTGTGATGCTCAGTAGAGTCGAATATTCAAAGGTTACCCTACTGTAATTTTATTCTTAACCACATCAATAACGATCAGATTTGATATTGCTTAGGTAGGATCAACGACCCCATTCAAATACACAAAAGACCATTCAAAGATGGCTCGATCTACATACTCTTCAAAGCCATGGCTATGCATCGGAGACATCAATCGTATGGTTGGTTTCTGCGCTCTCAACAGCTTCCAAATTAATGGATATAATGCGTATATCCTAGATTTTTCAATAAATTAGCAGCTAAATTGATGCAATTACTAGTGACAATTCAGAGTTTTTATCGGCGTGATTCAATTATCATCGCCAAGTATTCACACAAATTTCATAAATATTCTTAGGTTCAAGAATTTCGCTTAATGAGACTTAAGCGAGCCCGATAATCATCTATGCGTAATTCACATAATTGTCAAGCGCATTGCCATAAAAGATCCTATTTTTTAGACTTCACAGTATGTTCGTGGTGGAGGAACGATCTGCATTTCAGAGAAGGCACTCTGGGAAGCATTTAAAGTCATAAAACAAGTAAACCACTGCTGATTTGCCAGGATGTGTGAATAAATATTGGACAAGCAAATAAATTGAACACATCGCCTTCACTACAAAAAAAAAATTTGTGGCACACGATGGCAACACACCATTTTATAAATACTCAATTGAACCAACCAGTAGTGACATTCATTTAAACTCACTCAACTAGAAAGTCAGTCTCCACGTTCATTTATGAGCTTACTTAAAAGTGGTCCATAATGTCCCATTGTGGCCAACCTTTCGAATCCATCTTTCCTCAAAGCCCCTTTGATTAGAATTGGCTGTCAGTTAATCATGATATGCGAGTCGTTGTAATTATTTTTTTCCGATTTTCAACTGAAGTACTCCCAATGTTCGCTTTGCTTTGTCCGCAAAGACAGATATTGCTCAGTTGTTATTGCGAACAGCAGTTGGCTTCAGTAAGTGCAGGTAGGCTTACTGTTCTAGATTAGGTATTCACACGTAGTGTACCGATAGGATATTTTCAACTAATAAGGAAAGTATTGTTATTAGGGGTATAAAAGTCTCCGCTAGACATATTCTCCACCACTCCCTAAAACATCTCACCGTATCAAACTTCATCAAACTATGGCGATTACATACACGTATGCATTCGAGCAGAGAGCAGCCGCCAAGTGTTGGAAATCGGAAAGCGAGTGCTTTGAACTTGATCACGATGCAATTAGATCAAGTTATTCACTTAGCGAGATATGTGCGCCCCAAAAAAATTTTTTTGCGTAGTATTTTCTTTCTTGATATCTTTCTGATCAAGAGGGAACAAATGAGAAGTCGATCTCATTCGCTAAAGAGCAACTTTTACAAGGACGTTAGTAACCAATCGAAAGCTGAGATTTGAGGCTACAGTTCCACGTCACCGGTTTCTCAAAAAGCCCTTCACACCAGTGTGTAACAATTCAAATAATATGTTTCATAGAACCACGTGTTATTTTCTCTTCCCTCTCTCTTATATTTCGCTGAACACATTTCCTTCCTTAGAGCACTAGTACTAAAACTATAGTTTCAAAAGCTGTTTTGGTTTTCTGATCTAATTCGGTCTTTTGATTTGTGCTTCAAACTCCCCTGACGAAACTCTTTCTTCAACCTAATAGTAATCATCTGATAGCGTAACGTTTTCTTATTCTAGCGATGTGGTTATTTCCTGAAATTTCGAGCTTAGGATGAAAAATAAGATTGAGTTTCACATTTTTAGCAGGTTGTTTACTGGCTATTCGACAAGACGACGGTTGTAGCAGGGCTGGGTTAGACGGGGCGATTATTTGAGTGGGAATTTTTCTTTCACTTTGGAAGATACTCCAGATAGAATGATTGACTTAAGATACTACGGAATTACTCTGCACACTGATGCTTTTCAGCTTTCAGTGAATTATACGCGTGATAAAAATGAAGGCGAAAGACGAATCTTAAACATAATTCCTGATCTGGATGCTACAGCCCTATGCAGGGATGTTTGAAAAACCGGCGATGTGGGGCTTTGGACTCAAGTCTCAGTTTTCCAGTGGATGCTAACAGTCCTATAAAAGCTCGCCTCCAGCAAATGAGATCGGTTTCTTATTTGCTCCCTTCTAGTCAAAAAGAAACCCTCGTTGATTGAGCCGTTAACACGATGTCAACAAAAAAAGCAAAGAAAAAAATGTAGGGACAATCACGTTACCGAAAATGATTCTCTGAAGAGGCAATCTTTGCTAGACAAAAACTTTTTTCAAAACTTATCAATAATCATCCAAGAACTCAAATCAGTGTGAATCCAGAAATGCACTTGTTTCAAAGAAGGCCCTCTTATAATGCAAACTTCGTCTCACACGCGATATGCGTTGTTCGTTTATATTTCGCTGGATAGTTTTCAAACAGTCAATCGCCATTTAATAGCGGAAATCTCGGTATTTTAAGAGTTTATCTGTTCTTATAAAAAGTTTTCTTACAGTCTATAGTGGAAAAAAGGAATTGTGTTTCGCACGCGCGCATTTTTCATAAAATATAGCATCTTCTTTGAATTAGTAGTGATCATTCAGTAGCGCAAGTTTCGCCGGCAACGATCGTATGTTTTGTGAAAAGGACCGCTTCACTGCCCTGTAGCAGTAAAGATAAGACTGAGCTTCAAACACGTCGGGCCATTGCTTGTCGGTTGGGTTGTGGTGGTGGCTGTGGATCGATATCGTGTTCAATAGACCGGTGCTGGCGTTGTTTGCATTTGAGAAATCTTATCGCTCTGAAAGAAACTACAGGTAGAAATTATGACTTTGGTAGACGGAAATTTCTTCTACATGTTCAAATGCATTTTGTACTTATACCAAATTACAAGCGAGAGAATAATAAAGGCACACAGCGCGCTCGAAACCTCATAATACCTCGAGTACTACAGCGCTATAAAAAGATCCTCTAAAAAAAACAGATACATGTCGGATTAGCAATAATTTGAGCTATCGCATGGTTAAACTTTAATGGAAATACGTCCAGCAAAGAATATTTTTTGAAAAACTGTTTCTTATAGTAGAATGTATTTGATATATGATTGATCAGTAATCCCGAGGTTGCAGCAAAGTTAATTTTCAAAATAATATTACGATTTGTGCAGAATCATGATAACATAAACTACCGCGTGATGGGGCTCCCTGTCAAAGACATATCCACTGTTAGTGAGTATTTACTATATGAACCATTCTCTCACATAAGAGCACTGCCGAGTAAAGCTACTTTTAAAGTGGTGCTCCACCGAAGAAGATAAGATTAGCGGAAATCGACTTGTATCACGGGTTTTGAGAAAGACAAAGACGTCGAAACGATAATCGTGTAGAGGTCTTTGGTTTTTAATCGGCGGCAGCAAACCAATATTCAGCCCCATTCGTTGGACAAGAGCTTTCGTGTAAATCTTAACAATCATTTGATCGCTTGAATTTTTGGCTAGCGCAGTATGTGGCTATTTTTGCAAGTCTTTTATTAACGCCTCAGCTGAAGGAAAACATTTGTGTTTGACACATGTATCTTTCTCACAAGACGGAGCTATTTTTTCAGGCTATTAACAATCATTCGAAGCGTAATGTTTTGCAGATTCCAACGCTATGCTTTTTTTCCGGAAAGATCGTTTCTGTACAGTGTATCTCGAAAATAGATTAATTTACATGAGTAAGCGTGTGAATTTTGGCTAATCTATGGGTGGTGGCAAAGGGCGGATGATGCCAGTTCAACGCAACCGTCAATCAATTGACGCTCCAGCGGGGTCACACGAAAGTGCGACTTTGTTATTCAGTTGCGAATTCTTTGCTCGCTTCAAAAGAAATTCCAAATTGAACGTCTGACGCTGATACCGAAAAATTCTCTCTACACGTGCTTTCCGTGCATCCAGCGAAGTAATAGACTACCAGCAATCGTTCGATAGCGTAAACCTTGGCGAATTCAAAGATTCGTTCATTTATAGGATGGCCTTTCTACAGCGATATAGCGAAAAAATTAAAAGCGCGGATTTTTTGCTATTTATTAAGGAATTTTTTTTCCGCTTCGTAGATATTTCTTGGTTATTTGTATTGAAATTATGGAAAGAACTTTGTTCTACACTGTCAGAGCTTAGGCTTTTCGATCTCATTTCATACTGCCAAATAAAACCGCTATTAAGCCCAAGCTCAAGCCTATTAAACAGCACAATCCTATGCATGAAAAGCACATGAACGTGTAGAAAAATCTAGCAGTATTTGAGTCATATGTTCTATTTGGAACTTTTTTCGAAGCGGAAGAAAAGTCTAAATCAAATAACAAAAATTGCAGCCCATGTATGAATCAAATCTGTGCGGTCTAATGACTGGATATTGATCCACAGCCTCTCACACAGTCTAGCCGACAAGCAATGTGCGGCGTGTTTGAAGATCAATCTCAGTTCCCCTGCTGCATTGCACTGGAAAGCAAGCAACTGCTGGAATTGCCGTAGTTTACGTTATCGAATGACCACTAATGGTCCTAAGGAAAAGGTTTGTCCTACGAGAAACACGCAGTGTGGGACACGAATCCATTTTCTTTACTACAGAGCTGGAACGAACGTCTCTTCAAAAAACAAGCACTTTGTTAAAATTTTCGAGATTCACACAATGGAATAGTTGCCATCAATACAAGGGGAAGAGCTCGTGTCCTGCGAACTATAGGCATCATGATGCGTGAAGCTCGTATAGAAGGAGATTTCTGAATTTTCCAACAGCTACGTTTTTCAATGATTACTAGAAATTGGTAGAAATTCTTTGTCCAAAGAGAAATGCTCTATCAAAAAATGGTTCCCGATAACAGAAACGTACCAGAAAATCATCAAATAACCTTTAATCGCATGATATAATTCTTCTTGGGAGCTCGTGATTTTTTTAATAAGTCTTTTAATTATTACTGGCAATCAGCGGTCACAGTGTCATACGTGGATAAGAAATGTTCACCGCTCAGATCAAAAAAATCAGTAAAAGTTATGTCGAGGCGTTCACGCCGAATCTTAGAGCGTTCTTCATGGCGACTCCTAATCTCAAGGCAATCCTCATTACGACCATTTTTGATCTTTACAATCTATTGAAAAAGCTGAAAATGTTTCGGGAATCAGATTTCTGTATGAGAATAGTAGTTTTAATTCACAATATTTTCCGTAACGCCTTTGTGCTTATCAGTGCCCATAAATTCGAATCCGCCTTATGCATAAAATGTTAAGAGAGACGCTATGAACTGGCTAACGCTTTGGAATAAACGGCAATATTTCAGTAGCCGCTACCGAATCCATTGGGGCGCTTTATAGCTATACTTACACCTTTAGAGATGAAAGCAAGGCCAAAAGAGATTTTCTCTTTGTTAGGCTTATCGTGTCATATGAGTCTCGCTACCTCTAAGCCTGTCCCATGGTGTTATCGTTTCGCAGCCATTGGAGATGGATACCTGCGGTGCGAAGACCAGTAATTCCCTCTTTTGCTGCTCTTCTTTGGAGAACCTAGTGGGTATTCGAAGCATACACGGGATCTTTATTGTGCGTGAAAGATTAGGAAAGGTAATGGACCAGTTTGCCTCTGATACATGACTCTCGTTACCACTCAATAATACAAATTTGTTCAGTCCCTCTTGTGTCTAACAGATAACGAAATATTTGTAGCAAAATGGTGGTCAGAGAACGAATACGGAAGCTGTAACTTTAAACAAAAATGTACTAATAAAAGGAGGTGCCAGTGGCTGTTCCACTCCCAACCATCTCACTTGAAGGTGATATCCTCACGAGCAGTAAGAAAACGATTAATAAGAACGTCTTGTCTGAATGCGGAGGGTGATAGGAAGTCTGGAATTTCTCGGCCCATTTGGAAATTGTGTTGCACAGGCGATCTATTGAAAGGATCATGACTAGCTAAATCAAGAAGCCACACATGTTTACACCACTTCATGTTTGCATAGAACAGCGCACAAGTGCGAATCCTAAAAACAAATGAAACACTTCCACCAGTCACACATAGGGTACAAAGACAACCTGAATAGCTCGTCTACATTGGTGATGAGTGCCTCGACGTAATTTTCTTGGCCTTACTTTTGCGTAAATCTATTCCAAGGTGGTCTATTCAACATGGTCATGTCTATGAGACGCATTCTGTAGTCGTAAAATCGTTGCCATCTACATAAACGTTATCTGACTTCAACGACGAACACAGCCAAAATGATAGCCCAGAACGTTTGTATTCTCTTGGAATTCACTCCACTGTTCAGTTCGTCAATCTATCATCTGCTCCTATCATGTGGCTGGTTCTTAGATCCGCTAATTGACTCTCTGCTTCTTTGAAAGGTCCAATAGCGTCTGATCCTTTTCCGGTAACGTGACTGCCCCTACATTTTTTCTTTGCTTTTTTTTGTTGACACTCGTGCTAATTGCTCAATCAACGAGTTTTTTTTTTACCTAGAACGAAACACATAAAAAACGAATTTCATTTGTTGGAGACGAGCTTTCATAGGATTGTTGGTAACCATTGGAATGCTGAGACTTGGGTTGGAAGCCCCACATTGTCGGTTTTTCAAAACACCCCTATATAAGGCTGTAGCATCCAGATCAGAAATTATGTTTTCACACATTCGCCTTTCGCCTTCAATTTTATCACGCGTATAATGTTCATTAGAAAACATAATGTTACTTTGAATTTGACATCATTCCAAAAGGGTCTTTTCAAAAAACTTTAAAGTGTCTCGCTAGCCACAGATCTGAGCTTTCAAATGATTACTAACACTCTTATGAAAAGGTCCCGTTTAACGAATAGGGTCTAATATTCATTTTTAGTCCTATAAAAGAAAGAACCAATATAGTTCACCTCTGATTTCGGGCCAGGATATTTGAAAAAACTTAATTTGCTAGACGAAGACTTTCCACTAAACTATCAGTAACTATAATCTCGAAAAATTCAGAAGTACAGTTGTTTGATAGATGGTCACATAACATGTTTTCGTCCTTTTGGAAGATCTAGTAGGGCACTATACAGTGCTAGACGAGCCCATTTTGCCCCTTGCAGGCTCATCAGCAGCACAGTGCCCTTCGGTACAGCAGATCGCTTAGGGATACATCCCTACCTATAAAGGAATCGACGCCAGATAACAAATCACAGCAAGTCAGGTTTAGATCCCCGAAATTGCTGAGCCAATAGCCGAGCTTGTGACCTTAAAGTAAATCATACCTCTTTATTCGACTTTTTTTTATAGACTTCGCTTAAAAACAATAACGACGTATCCGCCCAGTACTGCATAGGTGCCCTATCAGACCTCACAAAAAGCCCAAAAATGTTATGTGATTATCAGATTATTATTGCTTTTGAGCAAGGTCGGATCAAGAGGCATAATCTTAACTTGGTAAGAAGTAGTGCAGTCACAAATCAGCTACAGAGAAAATGTTAATTTATTTTAGTAGTGACAATAAAGATGTTTTTTGAGATCACTCTTATTGGAATACTACTTGAGTTACTATTTGATGAGCAGACGACCGATGTGGATTTCAAAGCCCATAGAGTAATTCGGAACATGCTCTTAAAAGCACTCTCAACTCTTAACAACTTTTTCCACATGAGAAGAAGAATTTAGGCTTTTCAATCCTTTACAGGTAATGAGGGCCATTTTCCCTCCTCAAAATTTCGGAGATGTTCGATCACCGAACAAAGCTTTTTATCTAAAATTATGTATTCTCATAAATATATTTGAGCCAACATGTCATGTAGCCTGTTTTAGGAGCACTATATGAAAACGCTCAAAACGAAAGGTATGATATAATGACGATACCAGCCATGAGCAATCGAATGTACAACACTGAACATTCAGTGATAATTTCACTTGATGGGCAGTATAAAATGTTCGTCTTCGTCTGATCTTAGCATAGAAAAACTGAGCGCCGCGGGATTGAGCGTGGTTTTGAGAAAGCAATCAAAACGAGAGGTGTGATTCAAGTGTCATTGGAGAGCCAAAATTCGGATATTCCGACACTCTACTAGATCTCGAAAAAGGCCGTTAAAGTACACCGTAGCAACAAAAATAAAATTATACTTCACATCCAGCTTGCCTCATTTGCTCAGTTAACGTCTGTAAATCGCTTCTTATCACACGACACTGAACACATTCGGTTGCCCACACCTCAGTAATTTCGAAACCTAAACTGACATTGAAATTGATTCTATAGAGCTTTCGGTATTTGCAAACACTCTGTTTTTACCCTAATTTAGCAAAACATTTGGCAAAGCCTTGGGAATACAGGAAACAGTTAACTTTGGCTTCTTAATTCTTATCCTTACTGCTTCCAAGAGCAGAGAGTTAAGTTATAAATTTTATACCTTCTAGTCTGAAATATACTTTACTCTTCACCATAATGAGCAGTGAGCGGTTTGGTACTTCAAGTAAATGTGACTACTATATAATCTCCTGCAAATATCCTAGGACGTGTCAAAGCAAAGAAGAACAAGTTAGTCAGGTTTATTCGAGAAATTCGAAGAATTTCAAAGAATTTGACTTTGGAGACGAATCGCTCAGTCAAACAACACTTGAAGAGATTGAAGAAAGGAGACATGGAGATCATTCGTGATTTTTCTAACTGTCGTTCTCGATATTTGTGCACTAGAATCGGGTTTTTAAGCAGACGTACTATATTGTTAATGATTAGCGACAAGTGACTGTTGTGGGAATGATTTGATACCATCTCAATCATCCAGGTGTTTCTTGCATTTTTTCGAAATAGAACGCAAAAGCAACGGAACAGCTATGATGGGTTGACTAATGAAGTGGGCAAAAATCTCGCCGACATAAACAGCTACTTAAGTCGCAATTATACTATAAACTTTAAATTTGAGGGCCCGATACTGATACTATACTACTTCTACCAATAAGTGATTCATTCGATTTAAAGCATTTACAAAAACATCGAGAGCTCATTCAAGCTCAGAATTTTGCCCAGTGTAGGTGAATTCTAAATGTTCAGGGTGAATACGTTCGATTTATAGAAAAAAATTTACTCTAGTGCTTTAAGACATTCGGCAACCCGACATCAATTATTCAAATATGCTACTGGTGGTGTATTTTCAGCAAGATTTGGGTCAATTTAGCAGTCAAACTATGTAATTTTTCTAAGATATATATGCAAATGCTTCATGACACGCGTTATTCTAATTCAAAAGCATTGTTATATACCACTGAAAAACAATGATTAAGGAACTAATAGTCCGCAGAACAATTATCTAAGTAGTGCGGAACAATTACCACTATAGGACAGGAAAGAGCAGCTGTGAGACCTTCACATATGCCCCAACTACCATCGTCAACAGGTCTCATGGGTGTGAGAGGGTGTGGATGGATCAACAAGAAAATATTTTCTCAAAAAAAAAAAACCAACCAATGCAAATTCACTCACAGGCGGCGCTGCAATCAATGTATCACATATGATAAACGCGCAACCCAAATGGTGGAGTACACCGCGTCATGGATATTTTGACACACTAGCATACATCTGTTCCAGATCCCTGCTGATTTAAAGATACCATGGATTGATTATTTAGGAATTAAATCGTTTGCTTTGTTTGTTCGAATATGTACTGATTTCATGGTCTTATATATGATAACGTCATTGAATCTTTTATAGCAATGTAGAGTTGCCGAGTTGATCTACTTTCTTTAAATGAGTTGCCTGGGAACTCGCCATCAATCAGAGCATGAGATGTATAATTTTTCGGGTAGAATCCCGTAATTATTTCTGAATGTTTTTTCGTATAACTGAGCTGTGTCAAGAATGAGGATTGAAAGGTGACAATCTCAATCTACTGGCAGAGGGTAGCAAAACACGATATGCAGGATTGCAATTTTGATAACTCTTTCGCGAATGGTTTACCGCTAAATCGCGGTTGTAAGATGTTCGTAAGTGTAGGATTGTAAGGTACAGCGGGAAGTGCAGCCTCAACAGAGCCGCCCAAGCTGAGAAGGAATCCGACGTTTCCACGGAACGCTCAGCTGGGAGTAGACGTACCACGAATGACTGTCATTTAAGAGCTATTAGTCGCAAAATGGCAACTTTTCGCCTACCCGCATGGGCCGGCGACTGCTCTAAAGTCGTGACTACTTGACGGATCCCGGTTAGGTCTACTCCAGGACATCGGGAAACAAGACAGCTGAATCAGCAAAAAAAAATCCAGCTTTAGTACCACGCATAGTTGGTGCCCTCTTGTGCGATGTTGAGTGATGAGACAATCGGTAAGAGGCGGTCAAATCTTGGGTTCAACAATCGGTCAATCGTGATGGATAAAACAAACACGGCGACAACACGATGAAGATTGGTTTCTAAAGTCATGTGATCGCCTTTCAAGGAACGAAAAGCAGCAAGACCGGCAATTATCCTTGATGAATGAAGATGGGGTCAACATTCTATCCAGTCGTAATATGGAGTTGTTTGGACCTCAAGATTCCTACCGGTGAGTTCTATCCGGAGTCTAGCCTGTAAAGCACGAGTTCCAACTGCAACCATGCAGAGAGGCGCAGCACCAGGTTGATAATATCACTGTGGATTTTCTCAAAGCCGGTGGCTGCATTCACCTCTCACAAGACATATGACATAACTTTAGACGTCATCCTAACTCGCAAGAGCAACAGTAGAAATCTTTGTTATTACCACACAATATGCTTACTGAGTGTACTTTAGAAGCTCCCTCAAAGACCATATTTGTGCGCATTTCGAAAATTCTGGATAATATGCAGCTAACTGAACTAGCGGGCATCCGAAAGACTTCCCTACTGGGTGGACCACATTTGAACTGTGTCACGGGTCATTGAAGTCCGTTAAGGTTAGCTTATGTCTCTTATTCGAAACCTTTCTAACTGAGCCCTTTGCCAGCCTCAAAAAGAATGCAGCCTTCTCCGTGCTCGTCGACCGACGTGCAGAGCAGTCCTATATAGCGGCGTTGGCAAACTGCTATCGATATTGTAGCGCGGAACTACGGCTTTTCCATCGATCTTTCACCATATCTATAGCAAAGAAGTCAGCAAGGCAACACTATATCGCCATAGCTGTTCACCGCTTCACTACATTAGTTGATGAAATCTCTCGATTGGGACGAGAGGCATACGTGTTAATGGAAAATTCCTGTCAAACCTTTGTTTTACGGACGACATCGTCACCTTTCCGATTGGTAGCAGTGGAGCAGAGACAATGCTTAATGAAATCAACGAGGTGGGAAAAACAGTTTTGGGGGTATAAATAGGACGAAGACCCAGCTCGTGAAAAATTCGTGATTTCGAGGTGAACCTTGAACCGGGTGGTACTCTAAATAGGAGATAATCTCGTACATGTGATTTGGGGGGTAATGATTGTGAGGACATCATGAAGGAGGTATTAAATGATGAAAGTGAGCAGCTTTGGCCGCATTAGGCCCTCTCAAAAAATCTAGCGATCAGAGAATAGACCCCCAAACTCAGTGCTCATTTTTTTAAATCAACAGTCCTGCCAGCGCTCTGTTATGCTGCAGAGATGTGAACTAACACTACAGGCACGTCAAGAAGTCTGCGTATCACTCACAAAGTTTCAAGTGAAGTCTTTCGAAAGTCAATCGGTATTCACAGCGTTCAACAGGTTTGTGCAACTCCGGTCGGAAACTATGTCATCTTCATGACACAGAAATATATAGTTAATAACAAAACGCAGATGGATCCCTCTCCAACAAGAAGAACAGATGACAGATTGATGAAAGCATTAGTGAAGTGGACGTAAAAAGAGCTCATGTACCTTCTTGGATTATCACCCAAACGATAGGGGGGAGTAGATACAAAATTGATCCGTGGCATCAACTGTTTTGAAATCTCGCAATATACATTCAGTGTCGCTTCCCTCCTTGCTACAGTGCAGGGCTTAATGTGGGGCGTGGGCCACTGACGAGGAGGGCGAGACCTCTGGAACACATGTGCATGGCTGTGGCGTACAACCTCGGGCATGGTTCTAAACATTCTTCAAAAACAAAGAATTACATTGCATGTCAAGTGGAAATATCACCAAACTTACAGTGTTTTACATTTGGTATTTTTATCGTATTATACCTCTATTGCGAGTGTTTTATTAAAACCACACTCAAATTTCAATAGATCTCTTCATTGTTACTTGAGCCAACGTGTCATGTGGTCTGGTAATGGGCCCTTGTATAGCCCGATACACGTGTTTCAACCTTACAGTCTCGTCAGTCGAGTAGAACCCGTCGTCTATCAACTTCTTATAAGCTAATTCTCTCGGGAGCCCGCTGTCCTTACAGGGAGGTATCGAAGACGAACGATTTACACTGTAGGTCAAGTGAAGCTATCACCGAACTCACAGTGTTTTACACTCTTTTGCTCGTTGGCTGGTATTTTATATCATGATATACCTTTATTTCGAGTGTTTCTTAAGACCACGCTCAGATTTCTTTTTTTCAAATGATAATGAAGAGATCTATTGAAATTTGAGCGTGGTCTCAATGAAACACTCGAAATAAAGGTGTGATTTTTCAAAAAGTATATTGATAGGCGGGAATGTTTGTGGCCGCGCCAATCATCATACACTGATGCTAGCGACTGGAATCACTAATTGGGCCTCGCGTACGTCACCATACTCAGAGCAGACTACCGCCATAATCAACAATTGCGCGAGAGAGAAACGAATGGAAATTGTGCTATGGTTCGCACTGCCACTGAAGACGGGCCGTCCAAGTTCAAGTGAGTTTTATTGATAGCAGGAAACTTTTGCGTATAACGCTTCTTCGGTAAACTCAAGAGTACAAGGCCTGTTTTGTTTATAAAAAAAAAAGCACAATCGACAATGAATTATGAGAAAAACGACTCATTGAAAAACACTTCAAAAAATGAGGCAAATATTCTGACATGTCAATTGCTGTACTCACGTATTATGACTCCTAGTGTAGATCTTACATAAACTGTGGCATGCTCTGTTCTCCTGGTATAAGGTTATCGACACCTTTGTAATCAATATGATAGTTTCGGATGTGTATTGATTTATTGTGGAATAACATAAGCAACAATTTATTCACGGGTTGATGAGCCAGAAATAGGCAAGTAAACTTACACATCGTTTCAACTTTTATATGTACTCTAATCTTTCTTCATGACATGTACGATGATTGATACAACCACAAGAATGCTGAGATACGAGCAAAACTCGAAACAATACTTATCTACTCTAGAGCCGTAGCCCTTGCTTTTTTCTGATTCACACATATGGAACACGAAGTGGAAGTTTGTAGAGGGGTTCACAAACAGGTTAGAATCGCATTGAATTGAAAGACTCAATAACGAGAAAACATGCAGAGCTGTGTTCGTTGATCAAATTACAATTTTGGCTTAAGTTGCTTATACTTCTGGAATAACATTTCCAAACCATACTGTCTATGCGATAGAATTATTTACTTCAGAACACTAAGGATACAAATAAGGAATGGACCTGCCTCGTTGTAAGTTGACACTTTGCCATGCATACTCATTGAGTTCACCATGCTCAGCTGCAGACAGATTTCTTTTGACTACTGCGGCCACGAACGTTTTCATATGGTTCACTACCAATGAATGAAGCTGACACGCGTATAGCATTGGAGACGGCGGGCAAATCGATGTTGATTGGAGCTTGCATTGAGGTTCGACTGAACTAGACAAGAAAGCATTTAGTTTGGTGCTTGATAGAATTTGTTTCCAACAAACACATTTACAACCTTCGCCTTCCAACTCGAATATCTTCTGCTCATACCACACAAACAAGTAGCTTTCTAAAGCAACGATGAGGAGCAAGAAAACTGCTCAAATATCATGCGGACTTAGCATACGATGCCACGTCGTGAATACATGGGCATTCGTCGGTGTCTACTCTCCGTGTAGCACTGATTTACAACTGTGATGACCGGCGCGACATTGAAATATTACCCACGGTCTTTTATGGGTTTACGTATTGAGTCTACGACATTTATTCAAGTAGGAGGTGGTGCGGATGTGCCGCGAGCGCAGCGCGTTACAATGACAGTGTGGTAGTAATCTAATCAAATTTTTATTTCCATCACAACTAAAAGTGGTTTAATCGTCAGTGAATGTTAGTAATAGAGGGCAATCAACAAGATAATTTTGCTTGAAACATGCCACAAAAATTGCGAAAAGATGGATCGTTTTCCAAAATGATTATGATATATTTTCATTGATGAAACTTAAGAAATTCCAAAAATTGGCGCACTTTGAAAGTTGCAACTTTTACAGAGTTACAGAAGGGTTTTGTTCTATCGTGTTATACATAATGACTTCATATCATTAATTTGAAGTCTTTCAAACCATATTCTCATGAATGTCACCAATTTATCGAGCAACACGTAAATTTTCAAAACCGGTTATCTATTTCACGCGATAAAGCTGAGTTATTCAGTGGTTTTTTTAGTAGACAGCTTCGGGGTTGGTGATGTCAGCGATTATTGAACACGATAGTATGGAGGTCTATCATATCACAGTGGCTGTCGTTTCAACTGGCCAAAGACGACCTTCCTCGCGTATATGAATTCAACTTATCTTCTGTGCTGCACAGCGCAGAAACGGTCTTACTAGAAAATAACCACAGGTTCAAATCAGCAAACACTGCGCTACCGGATGATTGCTGAAATACCATAGAGCTTTGTGCGACTAGTAATACGCGAATGTGAACAAGATCTCGTTTTGATTTCTTTAAACGTCAGGAAGAGACCTTTTTGAAAAGCGGAAACGAATGCGAATACTCGAGATTTGAGCTTTCGAATAGTTTTCAACTTCGTTTGAGGCGATTTAGTGCATGTCTCGTTTTTAAAATGCCTAGTGGTGTCCTGCCGCTGTATATATCAAGTCAGTACTGGTTATCCTTCCAGACAAGTCTGCAACTAGGTACCAATTTACTGACCGCGAGGAAATGGATAGCTTGATGAGCCATGAGCGTGAGATCGAGCCACTGACCTTCCGTGCGAAACAGAGCACCTCTAACCACTGCTCCACAAACGTATATCACGTGTACATGCATATATGTGAGATGAATATATATACATGCATATATATATATATATATATGTATATACGAGCGCATGTGGCGCAGTGGTTAGAGGTGCTCTACGTGGTACACGAGGTCAATGGTTCGATCTCGCGCTCATGGCTCACCAAGCCATCCATCCCTCCGGGGTCGGTAAAATGGTACCAGGCAGGTCTCAGACTTGTCTGGGAGAATAAGCAACACTGCCTCAGTTTAGCGGGAGGCCACCGCGAGTCATTGTAAAGGCCAGATATGCATTCAATCACCTCAAACGAAGTTAAAAATTGAAGTCGAATGTATGGCGCATCCCTTAGGGATTGATCAAAGCCGAGAGCTTTATCCTTTATCTTTTTATATGTATATACATATCTATCGATACTTACGGATTGATAACGTGACGACTTGCTCTCCGCCCCCACAATATGGAGTGGCAAATTTTAAAAGTTCTGTCGAGAAGTGCAACATTTCTTGTTTTAACGTTTTCAAATTCCGGACCCAGTGTTAAAACTAATGCGCTGATTAGAAGATATAACTCTTTAGTCTTTATATTTGCATTCGTGACGCAGGTGTTGAAAAACAGCGGTGGAATCATAAAATCTGAATCCAATGAGTGATAAAAACATTGTTTCTAAATAAGTGATGAGCATAATATGCAGAGCACGTGCTTTGAAGAAGATATACCTGTCCGCTCTGTAGGTGTCAACCTATGACGTTTGTGGAGTAGAAAAACTACTGAAACGGTGGTAGACCCACTTAACAAAATCACTCTGGTGTAGTCTTTAATAAAAAAACGCTCAGCCTCACCTTCGTCTTAAATCATTCGGGTAACCGCGATTGTTACACTCGCCTGGATACGAACCAAGGTTCCTACTGAAAGCTGCCCTCTGTGCATAGGCACCAACGCTGGCACGGCGCAAACTGGTATACTCGTTACGTCTCCTCTCATTGGAGATATCACTTATCTTTTTGTCCACATCTGCGAATTGTCGTTTCCGGAAATGTAACGATTACGACGTTGTCACGGATATATATGAAATTTATTACCTTCTGGCATTGAGTTCAACGCATTGGAGCACTCAACATGATCACGGTGCACCCTGGAATGCACTGACCAATCAGTAAGAATTTGGTAGAATTGACTCATGAATTTCACTGCACCTTGAGACCTCCTGGTATAGTCTGGTGGAGTCGCGGCGAAAAGGCCTCTTTGAAAGAACATGGTTTTAGATGTTGCCTAAACACAGGAGAAAATTATTACGGAAATGACCAACCTGCTGGCACCGTGAATTGCTTTCCCTCTGGTATAGTTCATTTCCACATACCGCCCGCGGAGATCCACTTGCCACACGATGCACATGAGTATCATACCTTTTGTCCCTATTGAACTCCCTCTACAAGATATACTTTGTGAATCTTTTGACTAAACATTTCCATCAATCATGATACATATGGAGCTTATTAACAACACATAATTGGTGTCTTGAGACGTGTGACGAAAACGTCACCTCGTCAAGATTTGATTTTTCTTCGCGAACACGAAACCTTGGGCCATAATGTGCAGTCGGAGAAGAGGACCGTAATTATGCAGAAGTTTGATTGGATAAATTAGTTTTTTGAGCAGAAGAAAAGCTTACCTAAGGTTCCATCACTGTGCGTATCATGTCTTCACTACTGTCCCATATGATCGCACATGCTCCCATAGGGCTACCACCGTCGACAAACTGGAACACAACCAGGAGAATGTGAAAAACGATCCATATCGTCAAATGTTTTTCAATCTCGCAATAAACATTCAATGTAATTCTTAACACGTTGGCAACAACGTTGAAATACTGCTCGTTGCGCCACCGCGCCGGTACTTTTCCAATAAAATATGGATATTTATCGTTACTAAAAAAAAATTCTGCTAGCAGTAAATAATCAAATATGAAAGAAGAGACATCCCTGAAACTTCTTATGGTACAAACAATGGCAGCACTTCCTCCTAGAGCTGAATCTTGAAGGAAAAGGCAGATACGTAGTATAAGAAAATCTTTCGAAGTGTTACTGAACATCTTTATGCCATCCTACATATATTATTGACGCTGAGAACCATATGGGTCATATTGACCTATGGTTCGCGTCGTCGCGTACAAGAGTTTTATACTGTCAAGCACGAAAAGTGAAAAATGGGAAGAATATTACTTGGTAGGTTAGATTCCCAAGCGGATATTATCACTAGCCAATGATAGAATAGCATCAAAAAATCCTGTTAAGGTTTTCGTGCGTATTTTAATTGACGCCATTTGTCAAGAAATAAACTATTTTTCATAAAGAGAAACCGCACCTTAACAAAAACGAGTGCATTTCAAACTGTTACTTAACATAGGTTTTTGTTTTTGTCTATGGTTTTCTAGTCATTCGATAGCTCGAAAAATGCCGATTCTCACGACATGCTTAGTTTGTGGTTCGACTTTCACACTACGTTTTCCTTACTTATAAGTTAAAAGGTTCTGCAATCTCAGTCCATTTTTTGGACTTCACAGCGGGAATTGTGATGATATGCAATAATATCCTAAAATACATTATACAAAATATTACTGGAGAGACACAGGGAAACGTATTCTTAGTGGAAAGGCCGCATAGATCTTTTGAAACAGTCCACTATTCTTTATGAACTGAGTGGAATGCAGTTGCATCGTGAAAAATGTGTTCGTAATTTCATTCCATTTTCATTCAGCGGAGCATTTTCATTAAACTATTAATAATCAATCAACAACTTGGAAAACTGGAAAGTTAAATGCTAAACCTAATTTATGGGAAAACCTCCATAGCAAGCTTTACTAACAAAAAATGACTTTGTGCTCAAGAGCGCAAGTGACGTAGTGATTAGGGTATTTTACAACGCACACGAGGCTATTAGTTCAATGTCACGCTTATGCCTCACCAAGCTTTCCGTTTTTCGGATCGGTAAATTTGTTCCGAACTTGTCTCGGAGCATAAGCAGCACTGATGCAATATCTCGGTAAGCCACCGCGAATCATTGTACAGGCCAAACACGCATTCAATCACCTCAAACGAGAATATAATTTGCAGACGAGTGCAAAACGCACCCCTCAGAGACTCTTTGACGCGAAGAGATTTATCCCTTTCTAATTTTGAATCTTTTGCTCTAAAGTGTGATGTTTCAACACCACCGCGAACTTTGTTCAGTCTCCTTAATCGGATTTTGTATTCTAAGCATACTTTATCGGCACTAAGAGACTGTAATGTTTGTAGACAATTCTATAAGCGAATTTTCTTTGAAAATGCTCATATCCCAAAAAAAGCAGGAGGAAACGAGCGACTTGGGGAGCGTTTAAGAGCATCGAAAATATAGTTAAGAGGACAAAGAACATCCGATTCCGTGCCCACCTTTTCGACTCGTCGATTATCCCTACCCTAACGTGTGCAACAGGAACCTGCTCACGACGTAAGCAGGTTGAAAGGTCACTTGGCGTTATTGAACGCGCAGTCGGAATGTCGCTGCTGAAAATATCTCGTCTCTCGCAAATGAGGGAAAGGATCCGAAGTTCCGAACTACGTCAAAGATTGAGAATCAGAGACGCCGTGCTACACGCCAAGATATCGAAAATAAAGTGGACCGAACATGTGATGCGCTTCAACGACAACCGATGGACGACAGCCGTTACCGACTGGATTCCTCGGAATATCAAGCGCTCCACAGGAAGACCACGGACCCGTTGGTCCGATTTCTTCATGAAAACATAGAAAAAAGATATGACGCTTAGCGAATCTCTAGAGCATGGAGGATCCACTGGGCTACTCTTGCACGCGATAGGGAAAAGAAGTGTTGCTGGTGCACGCTCGAATCACTCGAACGGGGCGAAAGGTGACACAAGTGATACAGAGGTCTCAAGGAGCGGAGACTTGTTTTTTCAAAATAGAAGCCTAAAAATATCAAGATAAGGAATAAATAATAAAGGTCCAGGGAATAGCCAAGCAAAAACGCTAATCGTGCAAAAAAATTAGTGCCAAAGGTGCGACAATTTTTTCCGGCTGCTACATGTACTGAAAAGGTCTTTCTAAAAAGCAAGCACATTGTTGAATAAGAATTAAGGAAATTTGTATGTGTCCAACGGAGATCTCAACAAATCATGTTCAAAAGAACTTGGGAGGGTGTTGCTTAAGGGTCAAGTTAAGTGAACAACCAAAAAACATTTCAAAAATCTAAACAGACTAAAAAAATTAAGTAGGTGAGAAATTGAAAGCAGCGATGGCTTAGAGCTGTATCTCACTAGGCTCACTAATGGGTTGTAGACATCTCCATTTGAATTCAATGATGAGATTGTTTGACATTACCAACATTTAGACTTCAAGACCCAACTAAAGTAAACCAAAAAGTGCAAGAAGCTGCCGCATTCAGGAAAACAATTTAGTGGACAGTTAATTGTTCTTTCTTTAACCCACAAGTTCTGTGGTGCAGAACAGTTTTGAAAGCTGTTAACCCGAACCTTAGAAAAGTTTCTAATTCTGCGCTACCGAACGGAAAAGAGTCAAAGTCTTCGTTGAAAAACGAGAATCGCACATCATTGGAAATATTGATTATGCTTACATCCGTAAGGAATTAATAGTGGAGCATAGAGCGATGGTGCGGTTGTAGAAAGCGGTTCGCGAAGATTTAAGCTGGAGAGAATAGTCTGGAGGATCATCCGTGTTCGGCCGTCAGCAGGAATCTCCATTAATTGTGTGCCGCTTCACCAGCATTTTCCCCTATGTGCCATTCGTCACTGAGTAGCAAGGAAATTGGTCTCCGCGACAGCTCCATTCCAAAGCAAGTATAGGCGAGTTTATACCAAAATGTTCACAATAAATTACGCAACTGATGGAAACCAAAGCTATGCTATTTTGTTCACCTCTAATAACGATATTACTATCACCGTAAGTAAAACAGGAGGTCGACAAGGCGATACAGTTTGGCCAAATTATTCACTGCTATCCTTCAAAACGTTGGGCGAGCACTAAAATGGGAGAATAGGTGAGTGAAAATGGAAGGTCAACAATTAAACCATCTTTGCTTCGCTGATGTTTCGTCCTTATAACACCAAACATGAGCCAAGCGGAACGAATGTTGACCGACTTTGTCAACACCCGTGGAAAGATTGGTCTTCGACTAAGTCTTACAAAAAAGATGTCCATGTAAACGGTTTGGGAACGAACGTAATTGCAAATATATATATATATATATGCATATATATATGCACGAATATGCATGCACATATATGCATATTTGTGCTGAATTTCTGCTTGCACTCAAGAAGCCCTCTTCGGCTGACTGAGACACCCACTCACCGCCTACGCATAATTAGCGCCACTAAGGGTCGGAATTGAGATATACACAATTTTTACATTGCTTCTTCGGAAAGAACAACTACCTCGAAGATGTCTGTCGCTTCCTAAACAACAACTGCCATTTTTTGCCTTCAACTGCGCATTTTTAAGTAAATGTCTGCCTGTCTGTCGTCCCGTTGGTCGCCGAGTAACTCGAGCAGGCACCAGCAACACTTCCGCTTTACCCAATCGCGTACAAGAGTAGCCCAGCGGGTCCTTCTCGCTCTTGGGTTTCGCTGAGCATCATATCTCTCTTCTATAGCTTTCGTCAAAAAAATCGGACCAGCGGGTCGATGGTTTTCCTGTAAAGCGCTTAATATCGCGGAAAATCCAGTCGGTAACGGCTCTCTCTATCGGTTGTCATTGAAGCGTATCACGTGCCCGACCCATTATATTTTCGATATCTTGTCATATAGGACGGCGTCTTTGATCTTCGATCGTTGACCTTGGTCGCAACTTCGGATCCTTTTTCTCATTCCCGAGATACGAGATACTTCTAGCATCGACCTTTCCACTTCCCGTTCAATAACGCCTAGTAATCTTGCATTCTGTAAATAAATAACGTGCCTAAAGTCACTTCGAAGGCTTATTGTTCTATGTGCTGTGTATTTCTCAAAGTTATTTCTAAAAAGGGAAAAAAAGAAAGAAATCAGTGAGTCGGCGACTACGGAACGACCGTGGAATCAAGTCATTTGACCTTAATGACATCTAATCCACTTACAGCTGGAGGTAATCCCTGAGCCAATAACTCACTGATATACAGCATGCAAAAAGTACCTAGGATTTCTTACATCACTTGAAAAAAACCCTTGCGACAATTTTAGAACAGCACCGTTTGTATATTTTATTCTTCTGCTCTGTCACTTCATTATTTAACTCAATACTCAAATTCTAAGTTAAAAACCTTTGGTTTATGATCACTAAACAGCGCCCTCTATATTCGAATACATTCCTGAACAGGACATCGACTAAAAATGGCAAACAAAACATTTACCGTGGCCCTAAAAAGGGACGTTAGGCCATAGATCTTTATTTCGATGGGATTCCTCGTCCTCCGAAACCATACAGTGTGCGTTCTTAAAGATTCAAAGCAAAGACCACATCCATGACGATGACGGTCTTTCTTTTCGCGTGTTCACTACAGGTGACGGCATCTCTGACGACGATCCCGAGAAAGATCTCGACGACACGGCAGGTCTACGTACAAGCCACTCCTGAGGCGCATTTTACACCACCATGGCAACCGAAACGACGAATTGCCAGCTCGATGATTCTTTACAGCGTTTGCGAAGACGCTTAGTTGCTCCCTCGCTTCTTGCCTCGTCGAGGCATACCAACGACAGCCAACGCCTGTGCAGCGAACGTATGAGCAACGCTCTTCGACTCCTCTTATATAGCTACATATCGGGTGCTCATGCTGGAACTCCTTTCATTACTCACAAGCACCCAAAGTGCTGTGAATCCCTCCAACAGCACGTCCCATCTCTACGATTGAATGAAGCTCCGCACACATAAATAAAGGTGTATAAACGGGCCACGGCGACCGTCGCACACTCAGCAACAATGGTCCGCGTCAAGCAAACCGCTTGGAAGTTTACGGGAGAAAACGTAACTTGCAAGCACCTGTCTTTCAAGGCCGCTCGCAAGTCCGCACCTGCTATCGGTGGTGCGCAAAAGCCTCACTGCTACCCTCCTGGAACAGTCGCCGTTCGTGAAATCCGGCGTTACCAGGAGTCAACCGAGCCGCTGATTAGCAATTTGCCGTTCCAGCGTCTGGATCGTGAGATCGTGCAGGACTTCAGGGCCAATCTGCGCTTGCAGCTGTCGGCTATAATGGCGCTGCAAGAGGCAGCCGAAGCCTACCTCGTCGACCTTTCGAGGGCACCAATCTGTGTGCAATCTACGCCAAGCGAGTCACCATCATGCCCAAGGATATCCAGTTGGCACGTCGCATTCGTGTAGAGCGCGGTTAATCGCTCAGACTAGAACAAACATCTAACCCAAAGGCCCTCTTTAGGACCACAAATCAGCTATTGAGGTCTTTATTGCCCCGTATAGTACGTGATTAATTCGTAATAAGAATGCTTTTTTCCTGTCCCGTTGTTTTCTGCTTCAGCACTTTGTGATGAGAACTATAGTAAAGCCGACGATAGAGCAATAGTGAAATGAAATAAAGCGGTGTAATCAACGTGATTAAGAGTTTAATATTCGTCGATGGAATTGTGAAAGATTTCGATCGACCTATCTTTGGTGGATTCCATGTTGTAATGTTTGTAATCGTCACGATAAAATAGCAACCGCCTCGCGTCTAAAGAATTTCAGAATACTCAGATGACGAGTCCAGACAAATGTAGAGTCAGTGATTGAAACAAAAGTGTGCTGAGAAGACCTGCAATTCCGCGAAAATGCCGAGGTTCTGTCAACCCTCTTAAAAACAAAAGACTGGTTCTGAGATCTAGGAAATTCTTAAGTTATGTGGATCGAGATTGATCGTTAAAGAGATATTAATTCCCTTACCTAAACGCGGGACCAATCAAGGCCAAGGAGGGATAGTCGTTCGCACGCAGATAGGCACGCCCAGTTAGGGTTCGCTGAAGTCAACCGGCTAACCCACCTGGTCCTACTCGATCAATATACAGGTCATTGCCGCCCTGGATCAAATCAGCAAACCTGTACACTGATTGCCTCGACTTCAGTGAATGGCTGAGTTCTCTTTCAAAATATGTCTTTTCTTTAACAAATTCTCGATAGGCTTTTCAAATAGAATGCGTGAGAGTAAGAATGGTGTTCCATGGAATCTATAGTTTGCACAGAACACCTAATTGAAAGAGTTCATTTTACGGCAATACGACTTAAATGCGGCATCGCAGAATAAATCCATCAAATGAGGAAGTGAGCTTTTGAGAGAACTTTACACATCCCATCTGTTAAATGAGCGCGCAGTCACGATTGAGATAGGTCTAGGAAAGCTAAGGCATCATCGAGGCAGTTGACTCTCTATTAAAAGGCACTTAATGATGCGACTGATCAAACCTCGAGCGGTGATTCAACTTGCTTTTGATCCTTTCCTCAGACTGGGAGTGATCACAGAATAGGGGTTCCGGAAGAGCAGTGGCTTGCACACGCTCACGGAGAGGGTAAGGCGCGGGTTGGACTCAGGTGCGAGGGCTAGAGCTTAGTATGTCACTCAATATGCACGTATGTAGTTCTAACATTAAAAGATTGCTAATAAAACCGTTAAAATACTTTATGTAAGCACCGTTGTTAGCAAAAGTCTCGAGGTAAAAAACTAAGGACAAACAAGCTATGTTTATAAGAACAATGAGGTTGTTTCTTGCAAAACAATGGTTAGGATGAAACGTGGGTTCGATTCCCGCCTGAAGCCGCGTTTTTGCTCACCACTCAATTCTTTTAGATATATAGAAAACAATGGATAGAACAAAAAAATCGTAAATCAACTAAGATTGAAGAGTTGAGGATCGTACATTTAAGGCAAAGTTTAGACCAGAAAATAAGTCAACAAGTTTATTAAAATAGGCTAAAATAATCTCAACGACTTTTAGTGGAATTGAATATTAGAGTTTGACATAGAGACAATTGCGACCTTACGCTAAATCACCAATATTTACAAATAGAAAAATGTTACACAACTTTCATACAGCGAAATTTCTTTAGAAAATTGCTATCATAGTGTAAGGTAAGACGAGGCTTTTAGAAGATTACGACATTGGTTTACGAAAAAAAGGACCTAAAATCCTTTTCATGTTCAATCTTCATTGTTAGAAAAATCCTTCTCTTTCTTCACCATCGCTTGTAATTATTCCCCTGACTGAATCAGATGATTCGTCTGCGAACGTTTACCACTAAGAATCCGTAAGAAAAACAACGATAAGCTAACAGACGCTAGATTAGATCTGAAAAATGACTTGCCTCTTGCGACAATTTGAAGTATTTATTCGGGTGAGTGACCATCTGCCCTAGTGCACCTTCTTCCATTTCATGCGTGTATACAAAGAATCGCGTGCACGCCTCATCAAAGGCGTTTGCTTTCGAATTATTTTTTATTTGAAGAAAACCCGATTCCTTTCTGTTAGACGGCGACAAAGGAAGAAACGACCTACTTTGCTGGACCAGAACTTACCATAAGAGTGTTAGTAATCAGTAACAAATCCTTACCTGCTGTGCAACTTGCTCTTTTTTTAAGGCCCTTTTATAACGCTGTAGCATTCTCAATAAAATTATGTTATACACCGGCCGCGCGCTTATATTGTTAATTCACTGCAAGCACCAAAACATATGAAGGTGTAGAGGATATCTTATGGTATCAGGGTCATACGCTTTACTTGGAGACTCTTTCAGAGCGGAGAAAAAATCGCGAATCAAATAACAAAAATTGCACTCCATTAGCGGTTGCAGATCCAGTGATGTTGAGTGAAATGCAGAACATTCAACTACAGGCGGGAGGGAGTTGAGGAAAAAGCGGTGGCAGAGCGGATGCATTGGTGGTAGCAGACGTCGCCGTGTGGTAGGAACGCAGGTTCATGGCCCGCCCGGGTCGGATGTCTCGCATTCATCCAGTATTGCTGCATCTACAAGAACCACACTTCTGCTTGAGCAAAAGGGTAAAAAATCTTGTGTAGCCTGCACCTATGCGGTTATTTACTCCAAGTGTCCAATTCACATCAATTTTTAATAGGAAAGCGATAAATTTTAGTGAAGAAAAAACGCCCAGTAAAGTACACGAGTAAGATTTGAGCGGCTCACTTGGCTTAACTGATCCTTGTTCAATCCCTCCCTTTCCAACCTATGTGCTAACAACTGCTGGTCGGCATGTTTGGAAGGACATCCTGAAACAGACGTATTGAACGGTTACCGTAGAAGAAGTTTACTCTTAATAAGAAAATGCATTTTTGATCAAAAAATTTTAAAAATCCAGTACCGTGACAGTTTCCATCAGCCGCGGATTGCTTAAGATAATCGCTGAGCAAGGAAATGCTGGATAACTGACTCGACGGCCTTCCTGGACATACATATGACGAATATTATACGCATACTGCTTCTCAAACTTAAAATAATGTGTGCATCAATATCAAAAGAATGATTCATGATACTATTATACTTATGCTAATAGAATGGCGATTTATTGATGGGAAAGTTAGTAACCATTCGAAAGCTGGGCTTTAGGCTATAGCCTCACATCTCCAATTTGCCAAAACAACATTTTATAATGCTCTAAAAATCCGTACAAAGCTATGTTTCAGACGGGCATATTTCTCGCCGAATAGTGCTCTTTCTTTGGACTATTTGCAATCTTCGATAGCGTAATCGAGTTTGATTCCAACAATGTGCTTTTGTCCTGAGAAAGACCGTTTTTCTGAGACTCAACAGGTAAAATAAGTCGACCTCATATGTGAGAACAAAAGCATCATTCGCCAATTCATAAGGGCGTGCGTGGCTGATGGAGGAAGCCACGTTTGACGACGCGATAATTATCAATTTTTGGGCATATGAAAGAGTAGAGAAGTATCGCGTCAGCAGTTCACGTGGCAACCTCATGCATCCACACATGACCTGGCGAAAGAGATCATTTATCGCCGATGGGAATTCAATTTATTCTACTTGCTGCGCTTGAGAAAAACGTTCTTTTTAGGACATAAGCACAGCGTTGGAATTAAATTTCATTACGCTATCGAATGATAACTAATATCTCAAAAAAAGCTCTGCCCGGCAAGAAAAATATGCATGTCTGAACCCAAGAAATTTCTTTCATTGCAACGTCAGGAAAGTCTTTCTTTGGAAAACCAGCGACGTGGGGCTGTAGTCTCGGGCTTCAGCTTTCGAATAACTATAAAACTCCTATGAAAAGTTCCTCTCGGGCGATGAGATCGGATTTTGGCTGCCCCCCCCCCTCTTATTCAGGAAGAACAGATTGACCAAGGGCGATTACAGTGAAGACATTTAGATCTAGAAAAAGGAACGAGCTTTGAAAAGCTTTTTTGCAATAAAACTAAGTTGTCAAAGGTAAATAATTAGATGCCACAGAGAATGAAAAATTAATAAGTTCAAAAATAATATTTTACAATCAAAAGTTTCAGTTGAAGAAAATGAGCATTAACCTCTGCGACCTTCTATCGCAACTGCTGGCTGGCGCGAGTCGGGTAGCTCGAATGAAGTTGTAACGGGGGACTCCTTCGATATAGGGGCACTAGTCGAGCGTCCCCCGACGTCCGATGGAGAACGATGGCTTCTCGAAGAAGCTCTTGAGGCGGGCCACGCATTCTCACTGGTGCGCTGTTTCTTTAGAGGATGTGCGTGGAGCGGGGCGCGTCCTTTTCATTGAAGCGCAGTTTCCTTCCCCTTACTGATTTTTGGTTAGCATACTGATTTGCAAAATTGCGGATATAAGTAGTTTAAGAAAGTGAAAGGACCTCGCTCAAAAAAACATTTTACAAGCCACGAGCAATCGGTAGTACAACACTGGCCGTTAGGTAATCTTTTTATCAAATAGTACGGGTAAATAGCTCAGCATCGGTCTCTGTATCAAGTTGAAATCTCCCGCGGAACCGTGAGGCGAAGGATACAGTGCAACTGGAGAAACTGTAGTGCCGAGACACGTGCTTTGTATTGTATAAGTGTCCATAACAGACCTCATGGAACTTCAAAAATATGCGATTTGAGTCCTAGAATGAATGAGCACGGAAAAGTCTCAGGAACAGAAAGCACTTTTGAATTAAGAAATTCTGAACGACTGTGATGAGTGAGAGCACCCACAACGCTTCTGGCAACATTAATCTTACACTATATTCTTCATATTGCAAACTAAAATGATCAATTTCATCTATTTTCAAGTTCGAAGTCAAGAATTGAATAAGATAACTTCTAAAAAATTTAAGATTGGTGCCATTCGAATGGAAATGAATGAACAGGGTAAGAGTTATTCGATTTTGTGCTCTTGAAAAACCTAAGAGGGCGCGTTTACATACTTTAGAGCTTGCGGATTTCTCAGGATGCTCGCTATATTTTCTTTCTTTTTTCAAAAAATAAGTCTATGCGCTTCAGACACACGAGAATTATCTGCAACTATGCATGCATTTTTGATTGCTTTTACTGCCTTAAACAGATACAAAATGAAGGTCTAATGTTGTGTTTCCATCGGATTCAGTAGTCATATAAACTTCTCACATCGATCTTATTGAAGGGCTATTGTTGGGCACCGCCTATACGCTTAGAACTACACTGAGAAGGGAAAAGTAGACCTAGAGACTTGAATGAGCGAGTGGGTAACCAGTAAGTCCCTGGAAAAGGTATTCGCGGGTTTGAAATTTTATTAGATCTCAAGATTTTCTCTTATCTCTTTTTCTTACGAGCGTCAAAACAGTACTTCTCAATGTAAAGTGTTTTTACTAATAATAACATGTATATCACAATAATATTTGGTGATACTAAAGCAAAGAAGTCTGCGATAATATTTTTTATACCCTCTTACTCACTATGACCGCTAAGACTCATCGTAGTAACTCTCAATGGAAGTACAATTTACCACCCTTAAACTTCTGCGCACTGAACTCATTCGAGTCACTTTCTTTATACAATATCAAGCGTGAATTAAAAGTTTCCGCAGCCAGTCTTTAGCACAATATCTGAGATCTTTAAGCTACAAACTAACTGTATAAATATTGAACTGAAAGCTCTGTGTGCGAAGCAAGCCATTGAACGCGTATCAAAAACCATTATGCATATTCGCGGTATATTCAAGAGTTATTGTTACTAAGGATATGTGAATAACAAAGACTTACGATAATTCTTATGAAATGATAACATGTTTAGAGTCATGTCACAGGATGACCTTACAAAATACCGAGCAGGCGCCTGTTCTGCCTTTCCAGCTCCTCAGTAGTACGATGACCTTCGTTTTGGTTCGTCCGTTCCCCTGTATTGGGATATACTTATAATGGAATCGATCCCTAGTAACAAATGATCGTAAGCTAGGTGAGTCAAGTCAGTCCACTGAGGAGGCTGGAAAAGCGAAACAAGCGCCTCTCCAGTATTTTGTGAGTGCCATACCAAACCTCATAAAAGACTCAAAACATGTTATCATATTATCAGATTATCATTGTTTTTGAGCGAGGTCTATAAAAGGAGTCGAATTAAGAGACAAAAACTTATCTTTTTCCAGCCAACGCGAGCTTGACAGTTGTTGTTGGATTAGTATTAATTACAAATCGTGCGCCGACGTTCCACCGACAGTGCCTGAACGTACGTTGATACAGCTGCCAATTTTGAATTGATATCAAGCTGTGGAATAAATGTAATATGACATAAAGCTTTAAGCCTTTCACGAGGTCTTTTATGGCGCTCATAGAGTGCAAAACAGGCGTTTCGACATTAGAGACTTGCCAGTTACACGGGTTTCTTTCGTTCCAGTCACTTCTGCGTGGAGCTATCTTATCAAATTTTATCGTTTTGAGAGAGATTTCAAAACATTCGAAAAGAAATATACGATAATCATTTTTCACCAGCCACGAACAAGGGAGTGTGCAGCATTGCCAGTGGGTGATTTTTCACAAAAAAGCGCCTGTAAGTAATTCGGCGTCGCTCCTCTATATAGGGAAGTTTTCCTCGAGGAACTTACTGAACCGAAAGGCGCCTATAATTGAACAGGCTGCGACGCCGAAACGTGTGTCTTGCACTGTATAAATGCCCTAAAAAACCTCATGGAAATTTCAGTATATGCTATCAGATTTTATTTTTCAACGATGTCTCGAAAAGACTCGGAAAGAAAGGTGTGGAATAATTATTAGAAAAAATAAAAAATAAAGCGATCTTTTTATTATTTGAAACATCAATAACGCTTTGGGCTCAGAAAGTGCTAACAATCTAACGGCACAGTCGTGGTTCAAAAGATTCGTAAAAGAGACGAAAGTCTTGGAGACCTGAAACGTATCGGCTGGCCATAGGAAGATCAGAAGGCATATGAAAAGCAATCATCAAAATTGATCCTTCTGAGACCATATGAAGTGTTGCAGAAGAACTCAAGCTTCACCATCCCACCATTTTCTCCATTTGAAACAAATCGCAAAAATAACTGGCTTTTATAACACAAACTAAAACCGCTTGCTCACACTAACCTAACAAGTGCCGGTCTTCCCGATTTTTCATTTAGATGCTCTATTCTGCCGGCACAAAGTGTTATGTTCGTTCCGCCTGTGTATTATCAACACAAGACAGGTGTGTTGTACGTAAATTCATGCAGTCTCCCTCTCTATCATCATGAAATGTTACGCAATTGCCCGACATAGACAGTCATACAAGCTGTTTCCACCAAATAATGGAGTAATGCGTTAGTTGAAAATTCCACAATTCTTACAGAGTTTTTTGGAGCACTGTTTAAGGCACCTTTTTATAACGGTATTTACGTTGCATATGCTGAACGGCAGCCTCGGGTTACCATCCCACTGGGCACCGACAAGGTAGTGCTTTCTTTATAGAGTATATCTCTCTTTCTTGGTTAGACGCCAGTGGGTGCGCTTTTGTAGCCACTGGATATGGCTATTCCTCGTGCCAAGTAAAATTATTTACTTCTCTCGTCTTCTAGTGCGCAAACACTTGTAGCTGTTAGGTACATCATACGGAGAAGGCTTTCCATCACCTGTATCACCTGTCAACCCGTTGATCGTCGAGTGACTCGAGCGGGTACCAGCAATACTTCCATTTTTCCCTATTGCATGCAAGAGTAGCCCAATGGGGCCTCCTCGCTCTAGGGATTCGCTGAGCATAATATTTTTCTTATATAGCTTTCGCCAAGAAATCGGACAAGCGGATCGCTGCTCTTCCTGTGGAGCGCTTGATGTCCCGAGGAATCTAGTCGGTAACTGCTCACGTGTCCGGCCAACGTTATTTTCGATATCCTGGTGTGTAGAACGACGTCTCTGGTCTTCGATCAATGACGTAGGTAGGGACATCGGATTTTTCATCTCATTTGCAAGAAGGAGGATACCCTTAGCATCGACCATTCAACTGCGCGTTCAATAACGTATAGTGACCCTTCGTTCTGCTTACATAATGACCATGTTTCTGCTGCATGCGTTAGAGTAGGAATAATCGACGAGTCGAAAAGGTATGCGTGGTTTCGGATGTTCTTTTTTTATTCTCTTCACCAAATCTTCGATGCTCTTGAACGTTGCTCGAGCTGCTCGTATCCTCCTACTCAACTCAGGACCTAGGCCGTCCATCATATTGATTTTACGACCTTCATAGACTTAAAGGAGCATTCAGAGATTTTCGTTCCAGTGAGCTTGAACGAGGCATTTAAAACCCATGCGTTGCTCATGAACATCGTTTTCGTTAGATTTAGTTGAAGACCAATCATTCCAAAGGCGCTATCAAAATCGGTGAACAGTCGTTGCGCTTGACTGATGCTTGGTTTTGTGAGGACGATATCATCAGCAAAGCAAAGATGATTCAATTGTTGACCGTCAATTTTCACTCCCATATCGTCACATTCTAATGTTCGCATGACGTTTTGTAGGGTGGCAGTGAACAGTTTTGGCGAAACTGTATCGCCTTTTGAGCCCCTCTTGTTACGTCAATGGTGATATTGTTGTAGAATGGAGTGAAATATTTATATAGCTCACGAAGAGTCATTATGTACCGAGCAGGAACGCTCTGGTTATCCAAGGCCTCTATAACCGCTTCTGTTTCCACTGAATCAAAGGTTTTCTTCAAATCGCTAAAAGTGAGACAGAGTGGTTGTTCGTACTCTCGTGAAACTTCAATCAGTCTTGTAGTCGTGTGAATGTAGTCTATGGCCTTAATCCTTTTCGGAGCCCTGCTTGCTCGCGTGGCCGTCGTTTGTCCAGTGTTCGTCAATCTTGTATAACATGAATCTAGTGAGGAGTTTATAGACATGGGACACCAAGCAGACTGGGCGATAATTTCCTATGTCGTGAAGGTTTTTCTTTTTGAGCGACATCACGGTTTTGCTGGTTTTCCACTGAATGAGAACCTTGCAATCTGACAGGTAGCAAGTGAAGAGCCGAGCCAGGGTATTGATGAGAACTGGCGGCAGGTTCTTCAAGTGTTCTGGTCTGATCATCTCTGGACCGGGTGTTGTTCTGTTCATCACCGACGCTATAGCATGTCGGATTTCGGAAGGGAGGACCGGTGGAACGTCATACTCGGCATCTTTTAATTTATATGACGATAAGAGGACATGGCTAGCGAAGAGATCCGAGTAGTATTGATGGATGATTTTCTCCATAGCCCTCCTCGAAGCTGTAAGTGTCCCGTGAAAACATCGGAGTGCAATCATCTTGAACTTATAGTTGGCGAAGCCTCGCTGGGCTCTGCGAATGCTCTTTCCAGCTTCTGCAGCTTCCGCCATAATTGCTGCTCTTCTCTCTTTGAGGTCTTCTTGTGTAGCTTCTCTGCAGCGTTTCGCATGTTCGAACGTAAGGTTTCGGTTGCCTATAGCTCGTGCGATTAGCAAGATCTATGTTTCGCTCCACAAGACCCTTTCCTTGTAGTGCTAATATTTATTCGATAGCACAAGCTTCAAAGAACTCAAAAATGCGTTTACTTTTGAAAAGACTCTTTTAATAGCGCTGCAGGACAAGAGAAAGATGTGCTTTACACCTCGCCGGTCAAAGCTCTCTGTTTACACTATCAATAATTGTACGATAGCGCATGAATAAGTGATTCCGGCTCAAAGTTTATTTTTTGGACATACCGTTCAGTAAGTAAAATAGAATCGAGTTTTATATTTTCGACGAGTTTGTTTGCCGCCTACTTCAGCGAGTGGGGGAAGGGCGGGGTAGGGGCCGAACGAGGCGGGCGATCGATTGCGTTTGACATGTTGTTATTGAATTGGGAACTTGTTTCCTCTCTGAACAAGAGCTCCAACTGAAACGATTGACTCAGATGCTGCGAAAGTTTCTCTACCTGTTGAAATGCTTTTTGTGCAATTACCGAAATACATGTGTGATAAAAATGATTGCGAACGGATGACGTGAAACATAATTTTATTTTTGATTTTAGAGCGTTACGAAAGGCTTTCGAATGATTGCTAACACTTCTATGAAAAGGTCTTGTCCAGTGAATGAGATCGGTTTTTCATTTGTCGCCGTCTGACGTATAAGTGCCAAAAAACTAACTAAAATTGCAAGAAAAGTCTTGCATTATATGAGTTCTATGCGATCTTTAAATGCTCAACAGCAGTATCATAATTGTTGATGTTGACCTATAAACTCGACAAAACCCTCAATAATCTGCCGATGTCAAAGCTACAGTTCCGTTATCGTAATCCATTTATCAGCGCTTTGGGCGCAGGATTTTCTGCACTTTTTCCATAGTTTTAGTAGTCATCCGATAACTTGAATTCCGGCCATTTCAGTTTTATGCTGCACTCTGGAAGCCCTTTTTGGTGCGCTGTAGTAGTGGAAACAAGATTGAATTTTACACTCGGCACGCACCTTTGCTCGCTTAAGTTGTGCGAATGGCACGTGGATGGGATTTTGCAACATTCGCAACAAGTGGCACCAAACCTGCTAAAAATTGTCGATGCAGTCTAAACAAACTCTTAGCTTATTAAATGCACAATAGAAAGGTCGATGCTAAAAATTTTCCGTATATTGCAATAATGAGAGAAAGGATGCAAAGTTCTGACTTCCGTTAACGATAGAAAATGAAAAACGTCTTTTTACATGCGAGGCCATCGAAGATAAGGTGGATCGGACAAGTGATGAATTTTATCCCTTTGGGAAAAGCGTACTATAAAACGTAGCACGCCGGCGGGGCAGCGTCTCTCTTCATTACTGTGATAGGAGCACCGGGTCGCCCCTTGAATTCGCAATGGCGATGCCGCAATCGAATTCAAGGAATTAGATTGGTACACTGAGATTCTGAAGCGACGCTGTCATCATAAAATGATGGAATAATCGAAAAGACTTATGTATATGGCAAAATGACATGAAATGAGAAAGCTAAAGTTTGAAATGACAAAAACTCCGCTTGTGGCAAGCTTTTAGAATGGGAAGTGCAGCAACTGACCTGCCAATGTAGGTAAAATGTGTCACGAACAGTTGAGAGGTGAGTGGATTAGAATTTGCTGAAAAGATCGTAGCAGTAACAGCAGTTATAAGAACGACTTCCTAAGTAAATCCGTTTCGTTCTAACTCGTTTTGAACGGAATGTAACTGCGCTGGTACACGATTGTTGGGAAGCCCTGTGTGCTGGACAGAAATTTTCCTTAACGCTTTTAATGGTCAATCAGTAGCTTACATCTTAGCGACTCAAATAATGTATTTGGTATCCGAAATATCTTTCCTTTTATGTTGATGCAGCAAAAATAAGTTTCTTTGGAAGTTGTGCAATGCAAATGTATTTCTGAAATATGTTCACACAACGTCATCAAAAGAAATAAGGATAACCAGCTCGAAATGCATTGTTTTACCAACTATGTAGCTTTCCATTAAAAAAAAATGGCCTTTAAACAACTCGACGTTCCTTGCCCTGGAAATATAAAATTTCCTTTTTCCCTTATAAAGTGTCCCCTAAACAACTTATCTTTTCATGGCAACAATGTTTGCTCACAATAAAAGTTTTTTCCTAAAATAAAAGATATTCCACAATGAAGTTTAAACAACCTGCTCAGGAAAGCAATACGTCATTTTCTTTTCGTTATTAAGTGCTACGGAATTTTTTTCAAATGTAATGAGTGCTAAAATTTCTAGTCTTGAAGCTTTTGAATGATCACCTGTAGTCCGGAGAGAAAGGTTTCTTTCCAGAAAAAAAGCCAGGGAAATACGAGAGTAATTTCATTGAATGGAACTGTATCCCACACAATTCGTAATGAAAAGTTGAGATTTTTGAGCTATATGGGTGTTCTTTCCATAAAGAATAATTCTATAAAAGTCTCTTCACTATCATTCAGATTTTCGTAACGATAACGTTTCCTTATATATTAAATTCCACTGTATGCTACTAAAAAACCTCTACTAAGTCGAGGTATTGATATATTCATATACATATGTAAGTATATATATATAATATATATTTATACACAAATGTACACATATATACACATGCACATATATACATATATACATATATATATATATATATATGTATATATATGCAGTGTGCGCGGAAAGATCTGATAATTTTGTATTCTGTTAGTTCTAGCATTGATATGACGTTTTCCTAATTAAAATAATTTCATCGAATTTTTTGACAATTTTGGCCCGAAACCTGCTCTAGTTATTTGTTCGTTTCCAGTATGCTCGAATTATGGATCGTAAAAATGAACATACCGCAGTAGCTAAATTACAGAACACAGGGACGAAAACGGCCGAAATTGTTGGATATATTCAATCCAGCTAGGGTCTACAGCGCCGTAAGAGGTTTTAAAGAAAGTTGGAAGGAGTGAGTTCGTCCTCGGAAATTCGTCCAACCACCTTGTCTATTACAGAAAACTATTCAAAGGATCAGTTGTCAAATTCAACAAATTCCGAAGCGCTTGACGTGCAAAAATGTTTGCGAAGGATGGGATCAGCGAGCGGATAGTCTGAAAGATTGTCAGAAATTAGCTGAAGCTGCGCAGTTACACGATCGCTCCTTTTCACTTTCGGGACAAAAAGATGAAGGAAAAACGTCTCTTAAAGGTTAGTCAAATGCTTCGTTTGATAGTCGTAGCTCGTTTTTGAAGATGTTTGTCACGGATGAAAAGATATTCACAGTCAAACCATTCCAAAACTACCAGAATCGGCGGCAACTTCTCAGGAAGGGTTAGCAAAAATCGAAGCGTTGCACAGCGTTGGAATTGTGGGAACTACGCTATCAAATAGATACTTATAAAATGACAAAAAAGTTCTGCCTTATGGGATCTATACGTGTACAAAACACAGACATTTCCTTCCTGCATAGCGTTGCTAAAAAAAGCTTTTTCAAAAAGCAAGTATATTTTCGAATCTTCCAAGACTTGTGCTATCGGAAGAACACTAAAAGTCCAAGGAAATAATCGAAAACTCTTATAAAACGTTGGTTAACACTATGTGGTGTAGATGGGAATTTATCCAGTTATCAAAGTTCATATGTTGAGCTATGTGCGATTGAAATTTACAGCTGCCATTGGCAATGCTTCAAGGGATATGCCCACTCAAGGCATAGGGCCATCACCATCTTCATATCCTTCACTTTGAAATCAATTTGTAAGATACAAATTCCACTGAACCCTTTAGGAATGATGTGCATTTATTTTAATGCGTAAATACCTCTTTGAAATCGCGCTCGGATATCTCCATCAGAGTTTTGATAGTCATTCGATAGCTTAAGACGGTGATTTCAGTGGTATACTTGAGTCCTACTAGCACGTTGCAGCAGCAAAAAAACATCATGTTTCACCTTCGGTGTGCATTATATGCTTGGCTAGGGTTCGTGAATGGCTTTCTCGTTTGACTTTTAGTGGTTGTTCGATATCACACGTGTTGACCATTCTGAAGCCGGATTTCGCTTCTGGAAAAGTTCCTAGAGAGCGCTGTAAGAGCGAAAAGAAGATTATACTTCATAGCGGATTTATTTGGCAGTATAATGAAAACAAAAGCTAGTACCTATAAAATCTAAAGGATCGTAGAACGAGACCTCTTCTAGAAGTGTTAATCGTGGAATTATCACTGCACGCAGTGCGAATCAAGAGCCGCGGGACGTCGATACTTATTTTCGAAAAATTTTTCTACCTCCAAAATCGTGGATTCTTTTCACTATTTTAATGCATCACGATTCCCCTACATGCTCAAATGCTCCTGGTGCACGTACCTTTGTGTGCAAAATGTAGTTTCCCTTCCCCTCTTACATCGCTCTATGAAAACCTTCTCAAAATCCAAGCCAAGTATCTGCACCGTCGCTTTGGAAGTTGTCAAAAAAAAAATGACTGCAAGGCATATTGAATTTTGAGCTGTGATCTTAAGAAAACACTCAAAACGAAAGTTATGATATATTGGATATACTAACCACGAGCAATCGAGTGTACAACACTCTGTGTTTGGTGAGTTTTTCACTGGACATAGAGTGTAAAGCGCTCGTCGTCGCTAACTCTAAGTGTGGGGACTGGAGCACCCACAGAGATTAGCAAAAGACTAGAAAGGGTAACTGCCCGACTGACGAGATCGCAAGATCGAAACACGTGTATCGGGCTCTATAAGTCTGACAGACCACTGACATTCGTGGCTCAAAAATGATTGCAAGGCATATCAAGCCGTGCAAAGACAAGCGCCGTAGGTGAAACACAAACTCTTTTTGCTGTTGAAGCGAATCTAGATGGTCCTTTCAGATCAAATACGCTACTGAATTTTCCGAAATTCAAGCTAACGAATGACTGCTGAAAGTCTAAGAGGACAGCAAAAAGACTTCAGTTCCCAGCGGGTTAACACATTGAGGGCCTTTGGATCTACGGCGCTAACTCTGCCCCGTTGCGCACGCTGCGGCTCGCCGGCGACGGTGCCTCGCGCTGGCACCATTCGCGAAGAAGGTCAATGAATTCTTACCGACAAATGCTGTTCGTCTAAGACATCAAGGCTTTGGTATATTTTGGTTCAACATTTCTTCCAGCATCCCTTTAGTTGAATGATGGATACGATCTCAGATGTTTCCTAGTATGAGGACTATTTCGATTCCACTATAGTTCCATTGAATATGTGTGAAACATATGCCTTGATACGTTGTGCAGACCATATGGGAGTAGGTTTTTAACAATTTATAGAATTCTAGTACTTAATTTTCCTACCATTCATTCATTTTTGTGTTTGTTGATTTGTTCGTCCTTGATCTCGCCACCTTGAAGTAAATTAACAATCACGATTTGAAAAGTTACCGATTTTCTTAGAGATTGCTGGATGCTACAAATCGAACAGTCGTTGCCACATTCAACTTCGTTGACACATTAGATTATCATTCGTTAAAAGCAGTGTGAGAATATCGACCGGAGCAGTAACTTCTATTGGAGCAAAAATGTTTATCGCAGTGGAACGGTATTGAGACATCTTTTCTATATTGATTTCATCCCGTTTCGATTTAGTGTTCTCATGAAAACTTCTCTCCAGGTCCGTTTGTGCCCTTTACCCGTGGAGACATCTCTTGTGATCGAACACTTGACATCTTGTTAAAGTTCTGACTTCATCCAGAGGTAGATCAGAGTGATAAAAGCGAGTTTACTTCCAACAACAAACGTAAAAAGTATAGAAAAAATGGGCTTTTTTTTAATGAAATTGTGTCTTTAGGAAAGTTTAAGTATAACGATTCAATTACAAGCATTTTGTCAGGTACCCCGAAATTCGTATCCGATTTCAAACTGTCTCTTCAATATATCATGTCCTGACTCACAATAAAATTTATGAATCGGCTGTTTACCTGTAACTATGGGCTTCTGAAGGCTGTAAAGTCGTAGACGGCAGTGTCAGCGTGAGCTCGGTTTCGAAACAATTGCTAAAACACATTCGATTAGAATGAGGTTACAAATCCAACACTAACTCAGAGCAAGCCTTTACCACAATCTGTGTTGTAGTACGCACTAGATGGAGAATCCTCAATGTAATTTGTATTCAGACTATTTAAATGCGTGTAGTTTTGCCTAATCACTCACCTTAAGGCACGAGCCGGTAACAGGATAGCATATGGCTCATGTACAAATGCTACTTACTTTCGTTGTATTCTTCTTTTCGACAGCGAAATGGTGATAACCTTGGTCGTGTGGCTTCTCAAGTTGATAAAGTATGACTATCGGATGTAAAAAGTTGAAATAGTGGCTTCTTCTACGTTTAAAGATTAATGTCAGACGTCGTTTAACGTTATCAGACTGTGCTGTAACTTGAAAGTAACTGACCTGATAAATCAATTTGTACCTCTCTTAGATCATTGTATAGGCTGCATTCCACCGTGACGTCGCTACTTGTCGCAACCAGAAGAAAAAATACGTCTCAAAATTGATTTATATTTATTGGATCAAAGCCGTAGAGACTTCTAAGTTTTTGTCAATCATTCACCAAACGTTGTCATATTTCCTCTCAGATTCAATTGTAGAGCCCTCAAAGAATATCTTCTCACTTTCTTTTTTCGTCGAAGTTCTTTTACACGGCGAACGAATGATCTAGTGAGAGGGTTTCATCCATGAAAATTCGAGGTATCCATGAAAAGCCTCAATGTGCTATTGATGAATGAGGCAGTGAATGCTGTAAAAGCATCAAAAATTTCGCAATGTCTTTCTTTTTGAAGATTAAAGCATCGACTGGACTCAAAGTGGGCGTAACCCCACATTTCGCTTTCCGCAAGAGGGGGGGGGGGGGGGGGGATTCGTCTTCTGCTTGGAGTTTTGCACATGACTTAACATCTCTGGATATCTGCTTATGTCTATGTAATTATATATAGAAATGCGTACATGTTCATATGCATGCATATAAAAGCTTATGTGGCGCAGTGATCAGAGGTGCCCTGCGTCTCACGCAAGGTCGATGGCTCAATCTCGCGCTCGTGGTTCGCGAAGCCCTCCGTCTCCTTTGCGTCGCTTGGCTGCAAGGCCTAAACATGTGTAATGCACTTTAGAAGTGCCTATAAAAGGTCTCATAAAATGCTTTAAAAAAGTACATTATCAGGTTATACTATTTTGAGCGAGGTCTGTGGTCAAGAAGTCAAATATAAAGGTTATATATATACATATTTGTGTATGTACATCACCTGTATCACCTGTCGTCCCGTTGATCGTCGAGTGACTCGAGCGGGTACCAGCAACTCTTCCATTTTTCCCTATCGCGTGCAAGAGTAGCCCAGTGGGTCCTCCTTGCTCTAGGAATTCGCTGAGCATCATATCTTTCTTCCATCGCTTTCGTGAAGAAATCGGACCAACGGGTCAGTGGTCTTCCTTTAGAGCGCTTGACGTCCCGAGGAATCCAGTCGGTAACGGCTCTCGTCCATCGGTTGTCGTTGAAGCGCATCACGTGTCCGGCCCACCTTATTTTCGATATCCTGGCGTGTAGAACGGCGTCTCTGATTTTCGATCGTTGACGTAGGTCGGAAGTTCGGATCCTTTGTCTCATTTGCGAAATACGAGATACTCCTAGCATCGACCTTTCGACTGCGCGTTCGATAACGGCAAGTGATCTTTCATCCTGCTTACGTAGCGACCAGGTTTCTGCTGCATACGTTAGGGCAGGGATAATTGTCGAGTCGAAAAGGTGGGCACGGAGTCGGATGTTCTTTGTCCTCTTCACTACATCTTCGATGCTCTTAAACGTTCCCCAAGCCGCTCGTTTCCTCCTGCTCAACTCTGGGGCTAGGTCGTTCATCATGTTGATTTCACGACCTAGATAGATGTAACTGGAGCATTCGGAAATTGTCGTTCCGTTGAGCGTGAATGGGGTATTAGAAAACCCATCCGTTCCTCATGAACATTGTTTCGTTAGATTCAGTTGAAGACCGATCTTTCCACAGGCGTTGTCGAAATCAGTCAACATTCGTTCCGCTTGGCTGATGTTTGGTGTTATGAGAACGATATCGTCAGCAAAGCGAAGATGGTTTAATTGTCGACCGTCAATTTTCACTCCCATTTCGTCCCATTCTAATGTTCGCATGACGTTTTGTAGGGTGGCAGTGAATAGTTTTGGCGATATTGTATCGCCTTGTCGAACCCCTCTTCTTACGTCAATGGTGATATTATTGTAGAATGGAGATATTCTGGTCGTGAAATCTTTATAAAGCTCACGAAGGATCATTATGTACCGAGTAGGGACGCCCTGGTTATCCAGAGCCTCTATAACCGCTTCTGTTTCCACTGAGTCAAAGGCTTTCTTCAGATCGATAAAAGTGAGACAGAGTGGTTGTTTGTACTCTCGCGAAACTTCAATGAGTCTTGTGATCGTGTGGATGTGGTCCATGGTACTAAATCCTTTTCTGAACCCTGCTTGTTCGCATGGCTGTCCTTCGTCCAGTGTTCTGTCAATCCTGTTCAGGATGACTCGAGTAAAGAGTTTATAGACAACGGACAGCAAGCAGATTGGGCGATAATTGCCTATGTCGTGAAGGTCTCCCTTTTGAACAACAATACGGTCTTGCTGGTTTTCCATTGAATAGGGACCTTGCATTCTGACAGGTAGCGAGTGAAGAGCCGAGCCAGGGTGTTGATGAGAACTGGCGGTAGGTTCTTCAGGTGTTCTGGTCTAATCCTGTCTGGACCGGGTGTTGTTCTGTTTTTCACCGACGATATAGCATGTCGGATTTCGGAAGGAAGGACCGGTGGAACGACATATTCGTCCTCTTTCAATTTATATGACGGTAAGAGAACATGGCTAGCGAAGAGATCCGAGTAGTACTGGTGGATGATTTTCTCCATAGCCCTTCTGGAAGCTGTAAGTGTCCCGTCAGGGTATCGGAGTGCAATCATCTTGGTCTTATAGTTGGCGAAGCCTCGCTGGGCTTTGCGAATGCTCTTCCCAGCTTCTGCAGCTTCTGCCATAACTGCTGCTCTTCTCTCTTTAAGGTCTTCTTTTATCGCTTCTCTGCATCGTTTCGCAAGTTCGGACGTAAGGTTTCGGTTGCCTGCGGCTCGTGCGATTCCACGTTGACGTATCAGCTCGAGTGTCTGCGGAGACAAGCGTCTCTTCGTGACCTTAGGACTTTCGGCTTTTTTAGCGCCAACGTGAAGATATTCAACGAGTCGATCGTATTCTTCGTCGATGTTGTCGACAATGTGTATGTACATATATATATATATATACGTATATCTACACCTGTGTATATATTACACATATACGTGAATTTATATATGAATGTATATATATATATATATATATGTACATACACACATATATATATATATATATAAAATGATTGTTTGTTTGTAACATCATACCACGGCTTAGAGCGGTTGGATAAGTAGCGTTCTAGTTAATTATACATTCTGTAGAAGTTGTTCATTCCCTGGAAATATGTAAAGGCAAGGTTTTTTCTGTAGGTTCTCGATCATATCACATCCACTATTTTGATAGTCGACTGCTTGTCATCTAGCGAATTCCCGACAGGTCCTTGCCAAGTCACTGCGGCCCACGATGCCTTCTAAATTATTCCCGATGTTTTGACTGGAAAAGTATGAATTGGTTAGGAAGATTGAATCCTCAACACTGTAGGGTTGTTCAGGCTCGAAAGTTTGAAGGATTATAAATCAGGATTACCTACTCCTAATAACCTTACTTCTAATGGTCTACTACGCTTTTGTGGGGGCAAGACTCTAGTCTACGCTTTTGTGACTGTTAGGAGGTGTTTTTGTATGGAACTGCGGTCTGTATCAAAGGTTCCAAAGCTTAGTTTATCTAATCTGGCAAGCCATTTGACATCTCCAGTTTGAAACTTTGCTCAAAATAAGCATAACGAATTCACGAGAGCCCACGAGTAATCTGCAGTTGTCTTCTGCTTGGAAACAACCAAAATGGGAGCAGAACCTTTGAAAAGTTGTGCCCCATTGAGCCCTTAAGCATCTCTTTGAATGCTTTCTACAAGGCTTAGGCCTAAGACACCATAACTCTCCACTAAAATTGAAAATCGCTGTCTTATGATCTTTGAACAAGCGGAACCTTCTGAGCAGCTGTCGAGAGACTATTGGTGCTAGCAGGGTGACTGTCATTGTGATTGCCTTTTCTGCATCAATTGTGAAGTAAAAAAAACGTTTACCTTCTCAGATGTTTCAATGTGATATCTTTCAGATCAATAAACATTTGGTTGTAAAGTGATAAATCAATTGATAGCTCAGGATGATGGCATTTGTGCTTCAGCAGGGCTCACATCAAAGTTTGTTAGTTTGATATTATAGTTCACTAGTTTTGAGTGTGTTCTTGATAAGAAAAGTGCGCACCTCCTTTTAATTATTAGGTGACGATGGATTGTTACACGCTGTCGCAATAGGTCTAGCTTGCCCATGATTGTATGGTTTTATACCATCCTCTATCTCGACAATGGTGATCTCATGTTAGGATTCCACGGCGTAAGCATATGCTAGAGGTGTATCATTCAAGTACCGTTGTTTAACGACAAGATTTGTTAGCGGAGTTCTATTATGATTTAGATCAAATTCCATGTTGTGGGCCTACGGCTCCGTGATTCGGTTGGCATCGTGCCATGTGGTGGAATTATTCGACATTGGTCATTCTCGTTACAGAGGAATTACGACGTTCCACAGGAAGGTGAAATCAAAAACGTCGTGGGAGATTCGAGTCCCTATGTAACGGGGTTGGTTCGATTTCTTATCAGTAAAGTTTCTTTTATATATTTATTAATTTAGACGGAAATCTTTGTAGCAGTCTGGATTCATCAGTATTAACGAGATGATACAGATGTTCGCAGGTAGTAGTTTGTGAAGAATTCTATTTAGAGCATCTTTATTATACTGCACCTCGTCGTAGAAAAATCCTAGATATTTGCACAATAACTGATACACAGGAGTCATCATCATACATAGCCACAGTGGGTTCTGACCACTTTCTCCAAATTTCGGAAACCCGCTCACAAGATTGAACTACGCTGGAGCCAATTTGTTCGTTTCGTTTTTCGATTCTTTCTGATTAGGGGGGAACAAATGAAAAACCGATCTCAGTCGGTGGAGAGGAATTTTCCACAAAAATGTTAGTAACCATTTGAAAGCTGAGACTTGAGGCTACAGCCCTGCGTCGCCGCTTTTTCAGAACACTCGTTTATAATGCTGTAACATTTAAAATAAATTATGTTTCATAAAGCAAGGTGTTTTTTCTCTTATCTCGCTTATATTTCGGTGGACAAAACCTTCCTTAGAGCGCCAGTACTCAATTGATAGCACAAGCTTCAACGAATTCAAAATTATGGTTTTTTTTAAGAAGCTTTTTTGATGTTTTGGACTTTTCTGATCCTTGACTTGTGCTTTGAGCCTCACCGAACAGACCTTAGTTTTCGACTATTAGTAATCAACTGATAAGGTGAGGCTTTCTGATCCTAACGATAGGCTTATTTTCTGGATACTTGGTTTAGCAGGGAAAATAAGATCGAGTTCTATTTTTTGACACGTTTTTTGCCGTTTATTCGATAAGGCAACGACTGTGGCGGGGGCGAGTTGAAGCAGTACGATCGATTTATTGTTTTTCAACTGGGAAATTTTTCTGCGCTTCGAAAGAAACCCAGATAAAACGATTGGATAAGATACTACGAAAATTTTTTTGCACGTATGTTTTTTGACTTCCAACGAGCTGTACGCATGATGACAATGAAGGCGAAAGGCGAGTGTAGAACATAATCTTTGATTTAGATGCTACAGCGTTAAAGGCACGTTTCGAAAATTGGCAAAATGAAGCGGTAACCTTAAATCTCAGCTTTCGAATGGTTACTAACCCTCTAATGAAAAGTTTCTCTCTAGTGACTAAGATATGTTTTTCATTTGTACTCCTAACCAGAAAGAACCGTTTTTATTACTTTTTTGATAAAGAACTTTGGGATTCTCTCTTTCAGGATATGAGACGTTTCTACTTCTAATCACTTCGTTTGCGTCAACATGCGTTTGCGCTCTTCCTTCCCCTAATCAGCTTCAGATTGTTGTTAGAGGCAAGAAGGGCTCAGCTGTGATGCGGATTGTTGTGGAACCCACGAGTCGGTGGTTTTTTTTTCATCCGGCGATTCGTGCGATGTTAGGCCAACACCTTATAAATGCCCACATTCTTCTGCTTGAGTTATGGATATTGCAATTACCATTGGGAAAATTGCGGTATTCTGAGTATATTTCGATACTTGTCGATCTTTACCTTCATTACACAGTTTATATTTCGACGTCCACCGAAAAACCCTGCTGTACGTAGTCTGTGTAATAATTTGCATTTACGGTTCGTATTTTACTTATAAAGGATAAAGCTCTCGGCGTTGATCAATCCCTGAGGGATGCACTATGCGCATATCTGCTTTACAATGACTCGCGGTGGCCTCCCGTTGAAGCGAGTCAGTGCTGCTTATCTTCCCAGACAAATCTGAGACCAGTCTGGTAACACATCACCGACTCCGGAGGGATGCATGGCTTGGTCAGCCATGAGCGCCAGATCGAGCCATTGACCTCATGAGTGATGCAGAGCGCCTCTAACCTCTTATAGAGCGCATGTGGCGCAGTAGTTAGAGGTGCTCCGCGTCGCACAGGAGGTCAATAGTTCCATTTCGCGCTCATGACCCACCAAGTCATCCATCCATCCGGGGTCGGCAAAGTAGTGTCAGACTTGTCTGAGAGGATAAGCAGCACTGACTCGGTTCAGCGGGAGGCCACCGCGAGTCATTGTAAAGGCCAGATATGCGCATGGCGCATCCCTCAGGGATTGATCGACGCCAAGAGCTTTATTCTTTTATCCTTTTTACTTCACTTATAAAGTTGACTTAAGCCTACGTAGATGCTACGAAATGACCTATTTTCCCCATTAAAGCAGTGTCGTGAAGCTAATGACGACATACTAATAACGTTTGTCGAAAATCCAACTTTATCGCTAAACCATTCCTAATATTTTTGTTACCAGACTGACTGTCTTATCTAGGCCATGTTCACAGCTTTGATCGGCGATTTGCATACAATATTTGGCCGATTTCCCTTGTCACATGAGAAATGAAATAGAAATATGTTCAGGCTAGGCAAGGAATTTAGAAGGGCTGCACAGCCAGTTTCTTATCTACTGTTGAGGTTCTAACATTCGGTGTTATCACGAAGGATACTGCTCTTTCCAGTCATTGTCGACTGTACATAGCATTGTTACAGCAGCAACTGGGCTGCGAAACTAATTCAGTAAACTGTGAATATTCTGATGGTGTATGTAAAAAAAGTCTTGAGAAAGTTCAACCTAAATTCACGAGGGGGCTAAAATGGAATTCATTTTGGACGTTAGCTCACTTGAACATGCTTCGATACTATTGACTTGCTCGCAGATCTCGAGTCGGTTGCACAAAGGTGCTCCCAATCAGAGGACATGCCCATCGGATCGCTTCCTCTCCAGTATCCTGTTGAGGACATCTCTGGGACTCAAAATTCAAGGTAGGTGTCGCCGTGACAGATCACCCTGACTTCATAGACTGCTGCCATACCTGCACGAATTCTTGTTCACTGTTGATGCTTCGCGGACGACATCCAGACCGCTACCTCAACATCCAGACCGCTACCTGTGTACTTCGCTTCGTATCAGTTAATTTGATATCCGCTTGTCATTACGAGAGCTTAGCGCGTGCATGTGCTGTCAGAGCTTGAGTATTAAAAACGAAGAGCATTCGTCGTTGTGTTTAGTCGCTTTTTCTAGTTGACTCGTCCTCTCCGACAATTCATTACCTCGGTCTGCGCAGGAATCAGGATTCACGTCTGCGATGTCGAATGAATAAGCGAATGAGGACACAGTGGAATCGTAATCAGTGTTTTTGTTAAATATGCCGATGAAACTGACGTCAGTGGCACATGTGTTGTTTCTTAGGTGACACTAATGCGATTGGTAATATACGATCACGTGATGTTTACCCTATACTTCGTTGGTCTGTCTCGTTATTTGATGCACTTCCATACTATTTCTTGGACTGTCGGGAGGTTCTGCTTTTCTCGAAAGTAGGGCTTTTAAAGTGTTTTGGTAACGACTTGATCAATTTCAAAAGTGATATGATAATACACCCTAGTCCGATAATTACAGTGAGAACTCGAATGGCGTTTTATTGGATTTGCATTGAAACACCATCAGAATCTTCGACTTTGAGATTGCAGTCAAAATCATGAATATAACGTTTTACAAGTATCAAATGTTCATCGATGCGAATGTTCCTGTGCAGTGGCTTAGGGCAATGGAACTATTGAGTTCGTCTCAACTTTGCGAAAGTTTGCTTGTTTTACCTGTCATGCTTGGCTTTATTTCATGTTGACCTAATAAGTGATTTACTTCTAGTTTTTTTTTGTGAGCCAATACAACTCAGTTTCGTAATCACTAGTTTTTGTTTAGCCATCGTTATAGGTTCTGGATATAGTGTTTTTTTTCTAGATTTCTTAGTTTCTGATTATGAAAGAATCGGTGATCTATCATTTCAAAAAAAGTTTTCGTTTGGCCCGAAAAGTTAGGAAGGTTATGAAATTTTGATTATTCGATCTTCATCGAACTAATAATCTTCATAGTCTTTCTACAATTCATTTTCTTTTGAAAATGTAAGCAAGTGAATTATGTTGTTTTGACATCGCTTTTAAGTGGCCGTGTGATGATTCTAAGACGTATAACCTATCCCTTTAGCTTATCTTGTGGGTTTCTAAAGACTCAATCTACTTCTACGCTGCATCAACATTGGATAAATATGCACTTGAAAAGCATCGTCTGATTGTATTCCTCAGTCTCTTTTCTCGGTTGGAGCTTCATTAATTTTGAAGGAATATTCATCGTTGCACTGCCAGATTAGATCATTCTATTATAGTGAATTTTTGGCGTAGGCAGTTCTTGTACATCAGAATTCTCAGGCATCCGTTTGATATCCCACGATTTGCACACCTTATCTTGCGGACTCTCGGCATTGATCTATGAATCCACAGAGGACGCAAATTAGCACACAGCCGCTGGCGCAGATTTAGCAAAGATTACCATATTTCTGTTTCTGATGAAGATGTAAGGTATCTGACACATGTAGGATACCATGCAGCTATCGTTAATGGTAAGAGGGCGAGTTTACTTCATTTGATAATGATTGATATGGCCCATCTTTTTCGCCTTCGAAAAACGAACGTTTGTGAACAACTGAGCATGTTACCGAAAGCTCAGCTGGTACGGATGTTGATATCATATCCTTCTGATCACGCTGAGTTTGAGGTTTATTTTGCAGCCTTACACATCTACGACTTAACTAACACAAATTTAGGAATCGTTCTTAATCGCAGCAGTCGCACCTGAGTTGGTTTCGCTCGCTCACGATTACAATCTAGCTATTCATTTGATAGATATAACTTCCAAACATGTCAGCGTTTGAGTTCAATGACTACTTTCTAATGAAGTTATCTGAATTCTTTCCATGCCTTCTTTTGTTCTTGCCTGTTTTCTTTGATGTAGAAGGTTTGTTTATCTTATTTTAGAAAATTGGTTTGAAAGCTATGAGATAATTTACTACACCATTACAATTATGACAAGATTTGTTCAGGTGCGTTGCCATTTGAGCACTTTTCCTTGATGTATGTGATCCCAGATCTTTAGTTCACAGCAGGTAGTTTCTACGTTTTCTATGGATTGGGTCCTTCTACGCTGTCATTGTTCACTATTACAGATATTGAGTTGTTATAGTAGGAAATAGGCTACAAGTAATTCTTTATGCAGAACGGTTACAATGTGAGTCTTCTGGCAGCAAATCGCATTGATGCTAGAACGTCATTGGTGATTATATCATTATTTTGTATTTGTTTCGTTAACTTCCACTTACGAAGCAGTGTTTTTGTTCACTTGCTGAATCGTGTTTTTTTTCTGTTTTCCTTATGAAAGCAGCTATGATAGTGACGACGAGAAAGAAGAGAGAGATGCGCGCTTCAGAATTTTTAGATTTCATTATGGAGACTCAGATTTGTAGTTTATCAACTTTCCACGACTCTTACTGTTCTTCGTTGTAGATTTTACCTGGTCGGATGCTGTTGTGACATTCCCCATAAATACTGTATTCGTAGCGACATCACTTTGCGTTTTGCAATATTTTAATGGTTATCCGCGTGATGTACTTATTCTTTAGCAATAATTTGAATAAGGTTGGTTTTTTTTCTATCATCGAGCCGAAGTTACCACTATGAAAGATGACGAGCATACACACCAGTAGCAATCTCGAGACTGTGTTTGCTCTCTATTCAGTCTTGCCTTCTAGCTATTGCTGGAATATGCATGCAGCCGAGTTTGGCGAAGATGAGTGTCTTCCTTGACAACATCGAATGGTACCTCGACAGTAGATCAGTAAATGGCTTCTAGTTGAGTAGCCCTTCCAAGTTCTTTGTATGGAGCAGGCACTTTTCCATGCATTTATTCTGCGCAAATGAAAACCACTACCACCGGAATGTCGTGTTCAAATGGTCGATCATGATCAAAGCTGTGAACAAGTTCTTGGTAAATCAGTCTTAATGGGAACATAAAGATTAAGAATGGAACAATTAACGTGGTTGACTTTTCTACAAAACGCTATGAGTATGTCGTATATAGATTCAAGACATTAGTCTGATGGGGTAAATGGATTGCTCCAATAGCATCTCACAGAGTTGGGGCGACTTTATAGGTGAAATACGAACCATAAATGCAAATACCATGCATTACATCTAAAATGAGGTGGTACGCAAAACTGAACCTGAAGAAGCAGTTGAACCTGCGTCTCACTCTTACGGAGGGCGCGTGCTACCACTACACCACCATGGTCACCCCTTTGCTACCACTCTTTCTCCAATACGAACCATTGAAACTGTCAGCAAGCAACTCGAACGGGGTTAAGTTTGGTAAGGTGGACGAAATTGAACGTACCACTCAATCTCAATCTTCCTAGATGAATAATTCAGCGTCATACAATTGTTAGAAAGCAGTTGAATTGAAGAAATATAAACTTCACCTACGTGTAAAACGTAGATTCCATTCGATGAAAGAATTTGTAAGCTAGAAATGTGACGAACAGTTCATTATTGATGTATCATTTTGAGCTCTACTTCCTCTCAATTTAGTGACTCGAGAGAAACGGAGAAAGTTGGAAAGTTGCTCTTTGAAGCAATGGTGCATTGCAAAAGAAAAATTGGCAAAAATAGAGAGAAAAACAAATGGATCGCGAATTCCCAACAAGAAGACGACAATTAGATGGTTTTGCGTTTTGTAGACGCTCAATGATCATGTAGATAAACTTCTTTTGTTTTTGCTATAATTTGGACAATGCGCTTCTCGAGAACGCCAAGTGGTTGTGCTGCCCGTCGCGGTGTGGTGTGAGGCTGCTCCCCACTTCCAACATTCGTCGGCCGGCAACAGCAAATGTCCATGGAACGTCATAGCTAAGTAGGATATCTTGAGATTGCAAGGAGACGTGCTCAGCCACTATTCTACGACATTCAAGGCGAAGACGAAAAACGAACTAAATTTTGTAAGTTTTGGGATCCGCCACAGTGGGAAAAAATCGGTGAAAAGGATTAAATATGTAAGTAAAGTTAAGAAGTAAATACCTAAAAGATTGAGTGATGGGCAAAAGTCCTACCTCGGGGGGTGTTGAGCCGATAACATCGCTCTTTCAGCACCATGAATTAGCTAGATGGAACAAATTTTGACCGATTCCGACATCGTCTGCGGAATGATTCGAAAACGGCGTTTACGACATGAGAACCGGACGGTTTTGAGTGTCCCATTCGCACTCAGCAGAATGAGCACTTTTGTATACTTCATTTGCACTTGCTCAAGTCGGAAAGTTATGATGAAGAGCGACATAGCTTCAGAGTTACGCATGAGGAAACGAGAGGCTTGGGGAGCGTTCAGTGAGCATCCAGGATATAGTGAAGAGAACTATGAACATCCGACTCCATCCCCACATTTTCCACTCAGCAATCATCCATGCTTCATCTTATGCATCAGAAACTGATCACAATGTAAAGAAAATGGATAATCGCTTGACATTATAGAGTGCGAAGTTGAAATGTCGATGTTAGGAAAATCTCATGCCCCGAAATGAGAGTAGGCTTTCAAAGTTCTGACCGATGTTAGCGATGCGATTAAATAGTCTTAACGAAATCGTTGTCGTAACGTAGGTGTTTGTAGTCGCATCGAATCAAATCCAAAGAAAGGTGACGACTCCGAGGAGGATCTAACTCGACAGTATCAATATGGACAGGATAGATCCTGCTCGACTGTGGCATCTAGTCTAAATGAACTGTTTCTGGCAGGTAATGCTTCCTCTCATTCTGAAATTTCTGGTCTTTGATTTGCGCTTTAAACTTCGCCGGACAGAGCTCTTTCTTCAAACTGTTGGTACGGTGATAAGGGTAATGCTTTCTGATTTTAGCGATGTGTTTATTTCCTGGAAACACGGTTTGGCGAGGAAAATGAGATTGAGTTTTTACATTTTAGTGATGTTGTTTGCAGGCTATTCGACAAGGCGAAGACGTGGCAGGGGGCATGGCAAGGTGGAGCAAGGCGGGGCGATTGATATTTTATTATTCAATTGGGAATTTTTTCTCCGCTTCGGAAGAAACTCTATATAAAACGATTGACTAGAATACTACGAAAATTCTTCTATACGTCGACATGTTTTTAAGCTTCCAGCGAACTATGCGCGTAATTTTGGCCCAGATGCTAGAACGTTATGAAAGGGTGTTGTGGATAAAAGGCGGTGTGGGGCGATACTTCCGGTTCCGACTTCCGAATGGTAACTAACACTCCTATGAAAAGTTTTTGTTCAGCGAATAAGATCGATTTTTCACTTGTTTCCTTATAATCAATGAGAACCGAATTTTTACCTATCTTCTTCCTCCTGTACAATTTTGAGCGCTATGAGATATGAGCATGACTCGAAGCTCCCCAGTTGGGCTAAAAATTCGCATTTACTCTTTTCAGAGGTCGATGTACTATATATTCACTTCAGCAACCGTCAATGTTCCACTATATCTACCTCCATATTCTAGTTTCTGTCATCGCCATATTTGATTTCTTCACTAGATGACAACTTTTTTGATTGAAATGATTTATGTGATGTACCATAAACCATTACCACAAGTCATTTCGTTGTTTAAGAAATATAATTACACCGCGCCACCTTTGAGTATAATTTACTATGAGTGCTCAAAAATCTCAAAGAAATCGAAATTCAAGAGATTGTGTTTTACCTACTCTGTATTTTTAAAACTTCCAAGAAAAAAATTCTGAAGCCTATGACATGAACCTATAATCAAAAGCAAGGAAATTTTTGATATAATATCGATAAACTGGTTAACGAGAGTTAAATGTAGTCTTACCTGACTTCACAGTAAAGCCTTTCACCTGTGCTGAACGTCTTCAATAGGTTTTTTTAAGCAGTATTGCTCTGAAAAGAAAATTGATATCGGTCATTATGAACAGTTGTTTGAAGGCAACGACGATAATAATTTTCTCAGATCAAAATTCCGTGAGATTTCTAACCGTCATAAGCCACTATCATAAAAAGCCGAATATTTTTTCTGAGTATTTCTTTCGATGCTAGATGAAGCCGAATGCCTGGCGCACCCTAACGTTTGAGCTTCATACTTTATCGTTATATCAATTTGCAACAGCATTTTCACTTCCAATCTTTCTTTGACACACGTGTTGCCTTATCACTGCCGTAATTAACCCTCTTAGGACCACGTGTATCTCACATGGCACGCGCGTACTTTCGTGGTCATCGCATCGAGCATAGATTTTTTATTGGACCGTTAACAGGTATTCGATAGTTGAAAAAACTGCGGTTCTGATGGTATGCCTAATTTTTGCAAACGCTTTTTTGGTGAGCTGCAGCAGCAAAGAGAAAATTATGTTTTTTTTCTCTAGAGTGTATGGTGTGATTTGCACATGTGTTTGCTTGGCTTCTTCATTGAACAAAGCTTTTTCACCGCAGTTTTAGCATTCGTTAAATAGTATGAGAAATGACGATTATAAATGTAAACTTAAATCTGGGATAAATTCTCAATTGAAGTGCATACTTCGCTGTAGTAAGAACAAACAGAAAAGACGTTTTGCTTTTGGACTGCTTTTCTATCGTGCACGCTCGGCTTTACAGGAAAGTTTTGATAATTAATCGATGGCTTAAAAAGTGTGAATTTTAACAACAAGTTTGGTTTTTTGATCTGGTACTTGAGTGCGCTGTAGCAAGGGAACTACACTGGGTAATCAGCCCGTCGCTTGAACTTTGCAGTGGGTGTATTGGTATTTGTACAATCAAATCCATCCTCTGGAGACATTTAATAATTAGGAAGAATGACATGTAGCTGAGAGCCTTTTATAAAGGATTATGTTTTAGTAAAAAGAACGCCACGTGCTTTGATAATTCCTACTTTTCAGTACGAAAGACACATCAGTAAGAACGGAACGCATCTCCATTTCTTACTTCTCTTTTGACGATACGTGAAAGTGTATATCAAGAACACATTTTCTTCAATATATGACTTTTTGAAGGAGGTCTTGTGATGGGACTTTTAGCTCGCAGTCGAACTAATCCTTGACACAACCCCCTTTATTAGTTAATTTGTAAAGTACTTCTTTAGAGAAATTCATTACTCGGAAGCGTTTTGGATCACTACCACTTATTCAACTAAAAGCGCAGGAAGAAAAACCTTGTTCGGGATATCAGACAGTACACAAAACAACTTCATAGATGCGGGAGGTACATTACAAGGTCACGTGATTTTTGCCTCGTGGCCTCTACTTGAATAATTCATTAAATGACTTGTGAAAGCAGTTAGTATGTTAGAAGCCAATTATGTCCTTGTTGCCTCCAAAATCTAAGTTCGATAGTCTTTTTTAACGAGTGATTTAGGTGCTTGACCGGCTGGATGTGGACAACATGACCTTCTAGGTCATGAGTAAGGCGAAAGTGTGAAACGCTAGCTCCTTGAATTAATAATATTGAACTTTGAGTATGGATAAGAAATTAGCGAAGATGCCGAGCATATAAGATAGTCGATTTTTGAAAATCGGATAGTATCGATGCATAAACGAAAAAATATTTTGACATGAAACAGTTCTCCATAGATCAGGAAATCAAAGGTGTGAGGGAGTAATTTGTTGATGTCATCAAGTCTCATAGTCTCTTCGCTATTTGCTCATCTACTTATGACTAAATAACGCAGTGCCAAATCTCACACGTTTAATGAGTATATTTTACAGTAACGGTACACCTGTAGCAGAGGAAGTTTCCTGGATTTTGTGTTGAAAGTTGATTTGGCCACATGGGACTTTTCTTAATTGCTTCTTTATCGAACTCTATGCAATAGATTATCGTTTATCTCTACGATAACACTACAACACCAGAAATAGGATATATAGGATAACACAAAGCATAGACACTGGAATTCAATTGAATTAATAACCGAGCGGAAGAGAGAGAAGGGGTAGATAACATCAGTTATATTATGGAGATTGTTGTCTACAGCATCGTTGCATCCACTTTATTTGGTGCTTCAGTACCAAATCAATTGAAAGACCTCTACACTTCAGTGTCATTATCATTTTACTTTACAAATATATGAAAAAAGCGAGTGAAATGAGAGAAAAAAAAGATTCTACCATCGGTTTAGGAATAGGCTACAGCAATATCAGATTCTAAAGTATCAAAAAAGAACCTACGAGCAAATTCATGTGGCATTAAACTCAAACAGGAACAAGTGACTTACACAGGAATGAAAAGAAAATATGAAATATAAATAAGTGAAGCTCTAGGAGCTATGTGAAGTTTTTGAATACAATTGCTTCTGCGATTTACATCTAGAAAACAATATATATGTAAAGTATGACAAAGGCTGCGTACATAAACGCACAGATTGTGGAATCTGGTTTTCAATTTCTGCAAAGCACTTTTGCTCTAACAATTTTAACTTGACTACTAAGTCATTTGTGCTTTGAATTGAGATGCTCCAATAACTCTTCCGTTTTTTCCAGGAAATAGCACCGCCCTCTCCACAAATTATGAGGTCTTCACCCTTTGGTTCGGAACCTTTTTCGCTACAAAACGCTCAATAGTTCTTCTGTGTCATCTTTGTGGTATTAAATGGAGTACAACTTCAGTCGTTAGACATATGCAGCAAGGTAGGCGAATCACTACTAATTAAATTTCATTAAAAAATCCAAATTCTACATCAAAATATAACAAATAGTGGATAAGAAACCCAGAATCATTCTGTCTATCCCATTAATTCAGCGGACAGCTGGCGATAGTACAGCCGGTTACTCGCTGCAATGCCAGAATTTAATCAGAAAAAAAAAAGAACCGGCGTCGCTAATGGAGCCGCTCCACAAAAATGGTTTTGGTTAGAAGGGTGGATCTTTCGGCCAACGTTCCAGTGCGTTTCATCTTCTTCGAAACCGATTCATCCAAGTCGCTCCATAGTCGTTCGTCCTCGTTGTGGTCTTCGTTCCCGTTCAACTACGATCTTATTCTGAGAAGCACCGGTTAAACGCGAACCCTACCCAAAAGTTTCTTTCTATACACGATGGTTGCCAATGATAGTCTGGTAACATGATAACATGTTTGAGCCTATTATGAAGTCCGCTGTGGCCCGGGCTCTTTGGTAGCACACTGCTCTTCGGTTCAGCCGACTGCTTAACAAAGTAGCCTGGAAGACTAACCAAGGGCCTTTTAAGCATTGTATAAGTGCCACATCAGACTTCACAAGAGGTTCAAAAATGTTATAATGTTATCAGACTATCATCAACAGCCATCGTGAATAAAAAAGGAATTTCGGGTAGGGTTCTCATTTATGTGGTGTGCTCCGAAAGGATTGAACTCGAACGAGAACGAAGGCCGCAACGAAGACGAACGATTATAAAACAGCTCGGCTAAATCGGCTCCGAAGAAGGTAAAACGCCCTGGAGCGTTAGCCGAAAGATCCACGCTTCTCAGCAAAACCACTTCCGTGGAGCGGCTCCATGAACGACGCCGGTACTTTTTTTTTAAAATTAGATTTTGACATTGCATAGAGTAAACGGCTGTACTATCGCCAGTCGTTCGCTGAATTAATGGGATAGACAGAATGATTCTGGGTTCCTCATCCACTAGTTGTCATATTTTGATGTAGAATTCTGGTTCTTAGTGAAATTTAATTAGTAATGACTCGCCTGTTCTATTGAATATGTCTAACTACTAAAGTTGCTCGCCGTTTGGTACTACGAAGAGGCAGAAGAAGAGCAAAGAAAGTACATCAGATATATTGAAGAAGCCTAGCTCGAAGCACAAGTGAATTAACCAAATCGAAAGTACTAATAGCAGATGTAGTCTGAAGAGACAGAACGCCAGATTACTCAATCTGTGCGTTCAGATACGCTGCATATGTCACACCTTAAACATAGAATTGTGCTCCAAATGAAAAACTTTGGAGCAATTGTATTTGAAAAAAACTTCATAAGAAATCCAAAAATTTTGTCATGTAAATCTCATATTTTTTTTCATCGCGGTTCAAGTTACTTGTTCCTGTTTGAATTTGACACTAAATTAATTCGCTCATAGGCTCCTTTTTGATACTTTGAAATCTGATAATATTGTAGCCTATTCCTAAACGACGGTAGAATCTTCTTTTTCACTCATTTCACTCACTTTTTTCGTATATTTGCAAACTAGATTGATAATGACACTGAAGTCAAGGGTGTTTCAATTGATGTGTTACTGAAGCACAAAATAAAGTGGATGCAACGATGTTGTAGACAACATTCTTCACAATATAAGAAGTGTTGTCTACCTCTTCTTTCTCTTCCGCTTGGTTATTCACTCAATTGTTATTGCATTGTCTATGCTTTCTGTTGGCCTATATAATCCTATTGCTGGTGCTGTAGTGTTATCGTAGAGATAAACGATAATCAAATGCAAAGAGTTCGATACAGAGGTAATTAAGAAAAGTCCCATGTGGCCAAACCAACTCTCAGCACAAAATCCAGGAAACTTCCTCTGCTACAGATGCACCGTTACTGTAAAATATATTCGTAAAAACGTGTGATATTGTGCACTGCATTATTTAGTCATAAGTAGATGAGCAAATAGCGAGAGACTATGAGACTCGATGACATTAACAAATTACTCCCTCGCTCTTTTGATTTACCGAAACTGTTTCATGTCAAAATTTCCCTTCGTTGATATATCGAAACTATCCGATTTTCATATATCATTCATCTCATAAGCTCGGCATCTTCGTTGATTTCTCATCCAAACGCAAGGTTTAATAGCACTATTTATTCAAGGAACTATGTTTCGTAGTTTCGACTTACTCTGGGCCTCAAAAAGTCATGTTGTCCACATCCAGCCTGTCAAGCACCTAAATTACTCGTTAAAAAAGACCACCAAACCTAAATTTCAGAAGCAGCAAACACATAATTGGCGGCTAACATGCTATCTGCTTTCACAAGTTATCCAATGAATTATTCACGTAGAGGCCAGGTGGCAGAAAACACATGACCTTGTAATGTGCCTCCCGCATCTATACAGTTGTCTCGTGTGGTGTCTCATATCACTCACAAGGTTTTCCTTCCTGCGCTTTTAGTTGGATCAGTGGTAGTGATCCAAAACGCTTTTGAACAATAAATTTCTCCAAAGAAGTACTCTACAAATTGATTAATGTGGGCTCTATTAAGGATCAATTATACTGCGAACTAAAACTCACATCACAAAAACTTCTTGAAAAAGAAACACAGTGAGAAAAATTTGTTTTTAGATTACACTTTCACATATCGTCAAAAAAAGAAGTAAGAAATCGAGAAGCGTTGCGTTATCATTGATGTGGACTTGGCGTTCAAAAGTGGGAATTTTTAGAACACATAGGCGTTCTTTTTACTAAAACAAATTCTTTTATAGAAGGCCTTCAGCTACATGTCATTATTTCTGATTAGAAATTGTCTCCAGTGGACGGATTTTACTGTACAAGTCCCAATACATCCACTGTGAAGTTCAAGCGATGGGCTGATTTCTCAGAGTGTGATACGTGATCATAATTCCCTACTACAGCGCACTCAAATATCAGTTCGAAAAAGCAAATTAGTACTTAGAAATCACACTTTTTAAGCTATTGAATAATAATCAAAACTCTGCTGCAAAGCCAAGGATAAAGATAGCAAAGCAATCCAAAAGCGAGACGTTATTTGTGTTCGTCGTTACTACAGCGATGTAAACACTCTGATTGAGAATTAGTTCTTGATTTCATCCATGAGGGAGACGTGTGCTACCACTACACCACCGAGGTACATTCGCGCCACCACTCGTTCTTCAATATCTAAGTGGTGGATGAGGGGTAGTGCGAATGTACCTCGGTGGTGTAGTGGTAGCACGCGTCCTCCTTGTGGATGAAAGACGGGTTCGACTCCCGCTGAAGGTCGTAATTTTGCTCATTACTCAATTTTCTCAAGTTTATTTAAAGCATGATAACACTGCGAAAAAAAGCTGTAAAACACTAGATTTCACGAGTATTACGCATCACAATGGCTGTCAGCTGAACTGAATTTAAAAAGCGAAGTCATAAATTCAATGATAATGTGCTTCCAAATTGAACTTTCACATATCGTCTGAAAAAGAAGATATCTTCGCACACCCTATCAAACCTATTGAAGGTTGGTGGCTGGTAGCTATCATAAAGATTCTGAAGAATGAGTGGTGGTGTGAATGTACCTCGGTGGTGTGTGGTAGCAAGCGTCGACGGCATGGATGAGACGCGGGTGCGACTCCTATCTGAGGTCGTACTTCTGCTCACCACTCAATTCTCTTAATTTTATATGAAACATCTAACACTGCAAAAAAGCAGTAAAACACTATATTCCAAAAGTTCTTTCAGTTTGGTCACCCTTCGTTGGCTCATTTCTTACGGGGTCGACCCGTTCCCGGTCCTGATTGTCGACTGTTTCTCGCTCATTGCAGCTCCATCGGCTCTTCAGGAGCCAAAAGTGATTACTGGTTCGGTCCACAGTTATCACGTTTTCTTCAGGAAGGCCAATCACCATGCTCATGTGTCTTCGCTCGGTAAATCTTGAGTTTTTAGCTCATTACTGAATATTTTCCAGCTTCATCTCGATTATTTCTTACTTTCCATCAGTGGAATGTGTAAGATATTCAGTGTAGAGCTACAGTACTGGAGATTCATTACCATATAAAGTAATCTAATATTCATGAGAAAGAATTCAACTTGTCGAAGGCTATTTGCATCTCGCTTCAATCACAGACATCAGCGGCTAAGCGACAACCATGGTTGAGAAATAATACGTGTAAATGGAGCAGTGAAAGGTAGGCGAGAAGCATTGCTATGTCTCACGTTCAGGTACCGTTAATCCTTCTGAATTTTTCTCCATCTAATCACACAGTAATTTCCGCCTAAATCAAATCTTGTACTTGTTTTGCCTGCGCCAGACATATACTGGAATTAATGTTGGAAATCGCAATGCGTCTTAGTTGATTGCGATTATCTGTCAAAAGCAATATGGGAGATTTCCAGACATTGTTTCCCAGTTTTCAAAAGCCCTTCGATATCTCCAAAATTGATCGATCTGATTTGAAATTAGAAGGAAACAAAATAGAGTTCTGGGTGCGGTCTACGGAATGAGATTGCTCGTAGTCGGATCTTCTCGATTCAGATTATCCTATGGTTATATTGTTATCTTTGACTCAGGCTTTTTCCACGATTTTATGATGATTTGTAGCTATGGCAGTTCACTTTACACTCGTAGTATGTATATATTATTGCCAGCTAAAGCTTCTCATCAAAAGTGTGGGAACTTATGCACTCAAAGAGCAAACCTTTCCTATCATCAAATGTGTGCCTCTTAATTTCCTGCTTGATTCATAAAGCAGTTATGAGGTCCAAGCTTCGCGCTAGCTAAACCTCGTGCGAAACGTGGATTTCTTTTCGTTGCTACAGAGCGCTATGAAGACATTCCGAAAAAGCAAATATACTGCTTAAGTTGTTGGCTTTTGAGAAATCAACAGTACTAAAATTTTTGTGTAATTCAAGCGCGCAGCAGCCGAGAAAGCAATGTTCGTCAAAGAGTAAACGTGATTATATGATAGTCGCCAAAGCGCACTGAGAAGGTTTTTGAAAACCAAGCACAGTTTTGCAATCATTGGTTCTTGTGCTATCGAGTATATGCTAAAGCCCGAGAGAAAAGCCCTATCTAACGAATGGGCCTCTGGGTCATTGTGTACTGGAACGGTCCACACATAGCGATATCGAAAATTGTCGGAAGTAAAACTCTGTGAAAAAAAGTCGATTTGATAAAGTCGCCAAATGGTTTCGTATGAATGCATAATTAAGAGAGAGGATTTCATGATATGTCTTAACGGTAAAGAGTCAATCTGCAGGAGTTTAGGTAAAATACCCTTGATCTCTTGTGCGATATAAAACGATAAACATATAGGCAAAACAAGTAGATCGCTTTGTGTCCACATAAAAGAATAGCCGCATTAAAAATTGAAAAGCTGGACGAGAACTCTTTCTAGATACATATAGGGCGAAAAAGCTGGAAGATGGCGGCTTTGAAGTGACAGTGAGAATCCTGAAATACGAGACAAAAACGTCAGTGCGCAAAGCTTCGGAGGCTTTTTTAATAAATTTCGAGAAACTAGGAATGGATAGAAGAGAAAATATAGTCTGAGCGTGCTGTGTGCTCCTAATTTTTATTGCTTTTTAATTATGTATGACTTCATGAACATACATTTGAGGGTATTGAGTGGTACGCAGAACATTCAACAAATCAAATTGCATCATGTTAATATAATATATGCAATATATTATGGAAAACAGTAAATTATTCATTGTAATACAGAACACTAGTAGAATGCTACTATTTCAGTGGTACTCTACTGATATTTCAATGAGTTGATCGTGAGTCAATTCCATTTTTTCACCTAGGAAAGCGATACCGCCAAAACGTCAGTCAATACTTTAGTACATGAAATTGTATTCTGAATTGAATTATAATCGAAAATCTCACTCCTAACAACCTCACTTTTATCCCACATTACTCTAAAGTACATCGATGATCTTTTCCATATAAGATGTCGAACGGGGATTTTCTCCAATATGTAGACACATGGATTGATTTTTATACCTGACTCTGCCATAAATAGAGAAAATATTGATTGGAAACTTAGATATGGCATGGAAATAGTACGACTAATTCTGAAGAAGGCGAAATCGCTGGAACGTCGGCATTCGCCTTTGAAAAAGTAATATCAACCTCGTACAAACTTCAAAAAAAATTTCGTAAAAAAATTTTATTTTCGTGCTGAGGTTTTACAAAAGTGATTTGATTTAATAGGGAATGTATTAGCTCTTCTCGTTGTAAACGGCATCACTACTACTACTGACTGTCTTTCCTATATCAAACCTCATTATTGTTGATTAAAATCATGTAGATCCTAATTGCCTTGATTCATTTGATCAATAAGCTTTGCTATCAACTGGAATGTAGGTACTTAAAATTTCAAGCATGCGATGTTGATTCGAGCGCTGATTTTTGGACATCATAGTAAAAGTCCGTCTACGGGCTAAACAAAATGAGGCCTTGCAATCATTTTCGAGGCACGCATGTCAGTGGTCTGTCAACCGAGCGCCGATACATGTGTTTCCATCTTGCGATCTCGTCAGTTGGGCAGTTACCCTTTCTCGTCTTTGCTAATCTCTGTGGGTGCTCCAGTCCCCACACCAAGAGTTAGTGACGACGAACGCTTTACGCTCTATGTCCGCTGAAAAACTGGGTGTGGTCTTAAAAAAACACTCGAAACGAAAGTTATGATTCGGTTTTCCTCTATTAATACATGTGCATTCAATAAAATATAGGGTATCTGTTGTATCTCTAACGATGTAATCAACGAAGAGCCTTCATCTTTTTACATTTAATAAGTGACACAAACCGTGATCGATGTGAAACATACTCGTTCTTCACTTTTTTTTTTCAAGAAACTCAAATGTGATGCGAGAAGGACACAGCAGGGAAAGTAGCGCCGATCGTCACGAGCATAGTTCTGGCTCAACCCCGTATCGGACTCACTAGGTATCTCGTTTTTTTAACGATGGTAGCGCACTTGTCCGGAATCGGCACTCGCTCCTCGGATTCAGAGTTGGAGCACTCTAACAACAATCCTCAGATTGCAAACGCCTCACAGGCGAAAACTTCAAATGTTATTACGTATGATGGAAACAAGAAGGTAAATCTGTAGAGTGTTAGAATACGTGTAGATATGCCAAATGTGCGTTATGCAAAACATAATAGACAGAATTGAATATGCTGCTCAGTTCTAGTATAAAACGCTCCATAAAAGCATGGAAAATTATTGTACAAGTGGAAAGTCGACTATCTATGCAGTTAAGGTTAGGATCAAAGCTCTCGGCGTTGATCAATCCCTGAGCGTTGCGCTATACAATGACCTTCAATTTTTAGCTTTGTTTGAGGTGAGTGAATGTATATCTGAGCCTTTACAATGACTCGCGGTGGACTACCGCTGTAACGAGCTTGTGCTGCTTATCCTCTCAGACAAGACTGGTACAATCATATCAATCCCGTAGTGGATGGATGTCTTGGTGAGCTATGAGCGGGATGTCAAACCATAAACCTTGTGTGCGACTCAGAGCCTCTGTGGCCACTGCGCCATATGCTCCCGACCGTACCGTGGCTTAGTGAATGGCCTGGTATCTCAGTTTGTTTTTATGCACTGTCTGCCGCTTACGCGTTAAAATCACAGTATTTTTACTGGTTTTTTCGCAGTGTTATTATGTTCTTATATAACTAAGAGAATTGAGTGGTGAACAAAAACACGGCCTCAGGCGGGAATCGAACCCACGTTTCATCCTATCCGGGGACACGTGCTCTACCACTACACCACTGAGGCACATTTGCCCGACCACTCATTCTTCTACATCTCAATGTTAGCTATCAGCCACCAACCTTTAACAGGTTTGGTCGGGTATGCGATTTCGCTTTATAAACCCAGTTGAGCTGATAGCTATTCTAATTACTAGTACTTCGAAATTACAGTATTTTACTGCTTTTTTCGCAGTGTTACTATGTTCTTATATAACTAAGAGAATTGAGTGGTGAACAAAAACACAGTGTTTTTGTTCACCACTCAATTCGCTTACGCTTTAGTTTAATTAACAAATTAAATCATGGAGATATCCCTTTTTGTCATTGATGGAACAAACACAATGAATGAGTGGTGAAAAGTACATCATCAGAACTTTTTACTGATCAAACACGATCTTGGTAATAACAAGATTTCTAAAACACAACGGTGACTGATGTTTTGATGGAATAGCGTTTTATAATGTTTGGAAAAGTCACACTCATATACATTTCACTCAGTGAGCTTTCATAACTCTAGTAGGGAAAAATTCGATAAATAAACTTCACAGCTCAAAAATTCAGCCATTTCCTCAAATACGCACCACTTTGTTCCATTGAAGCCTTCCAACTGATTATTGGAGACCAGCGGCACAGAGTCATGTGCGACTTGCGACTGTGCCTGGTTCAGGTGAGTTAAAATTTTCTCTACGTATGGTGTGAGGTGAGGTCACATTACATACACTCTTCCGCACTTACATACACTCTTTCCGTCCGTTCACTTTGAAATTTATGGAATTTACGGGGGAGTCAGAACACAAAAAATTGACTCAAAACAAACCGAAAGAACAATGGTTCTCATTACTAGACGTTCAAGTCAACCTATACGAGAGTGCCAACTGAGCAAGATGGCACCGAGAATTGAGTAACAAAAACATATTAGTTCACCACCTTTTCTCTTATCTCTCTGACAGAAAGCACGCGCTGGTAAGAGACATATTTAGAACAACTAATGTATGCAACAAGTGAGCACAAAAGGATTTTCCAAACTTGGCGCGAAAAATAGCCATTTTCAACATTTTAGGTGCGATGGAAACCTCAAAAAATGGCGCCTATAAATGACAAGTCTAGATGGAATATGAACACGTTAATCCTGCTATTTATTTTAAAAGGTAAGCCATAAAAGGTTGCTCAGGATGACAGTCTGAGAAGTCGGTAACAGTGACTGAATTACCACTAAACGTTGTGGGGCGCCTGCTAGATCGTGACTGAGTGAATGAAAGCCTATGGGAAACACAAACTAGCATGACTTACTACGATAGAGACGGCGATTGGAATGGATTGAGTACGATATACCCAAAATCTTGCAAGGCATGTGAGGGAGAACAAGTCGGCAAGATGCGGTGACCATTCTGCTTGCGTACAAAAGAATACTTATATTATTCGTTTCAAGTGTTTTCTCAAGACCACAGCTCAAATTTCAATATGCCAAGTAATCATTTGTGAGCCACGCATGTCATGTGGTCTGCTAAATTTGAGCTGTGGTCTTAAGAAAACACTTGATACGAATGATAAGACGTATTAAATATACTAGCCAAGAACAATCGAGTGTACAACATTCTGTGTTCGGTGGTAATTTCTCTGGACATACAATGTGAAACGTTCGTCGTCGCTAAATCTTAGTGCGGGGAAGGGGCACTCACAGAGATTGGCAAAAGACGAGAATGGGTAACTACCCGGCTGACGAGATCGCAAGATCGAAATACGTGTATCGAGCTCTATAAGTCAGCCCATCTTCAACATACCACATGACATGCGTGGCTCAAAAATGATTATTTAGTTGCTAAAATGGTTCACATTTCAGAATCTCAAAATCACAAATTTTCGAGTGATATTAAGTGCAATAGAAAAGACCAAGAGTCAATTTTCCTGTAAATAAATAAAAAGTAACAGAAAGTGCGATAAAACTTAGTTGCCGACCTAATGAAAAATTTTTTTATACAACTGCAAAAAGTAAGACGGCTTGAGAATCTCGAGATCTCGAGATTACGAGCTTCTGAATAACATCAAACACAATAGAAAAAAAAGACCGGAAAATAAATTTATTGCAAACAAAGGAAAATAATAAAGAAATGCGACAGAACTTAGTGTCCAACCTTATACTTCTTGAAGTTAAGAACCTTTACGGTCTCATCAATTCAAGCCGTTAGTGTATCAGTTGTTCGGTGAAGATATAAAACATATAGTATTCGAAAGGGCTATGAAAACTTACAGTACGATTAGAATTTTTCAACAGTTTGAATATATCTATCCACTTTGCTCAATTCGATCAATTGTGCTAAATCAAGAAAATAAAGGACTTATTCAATCCTCATTTTCCATAATCTTACAGCCATTGAATGCCTCTTTTTTCAAGGAAAAACCATAGAATTTCCAGATGTCAAAAACTGGGACCACGTGATTATAGACAGAAGAGTTTTACCCAAACGAAAGAGTGGTTAATAATCGGTAGGAGTCCATTCATAATGATCCGTTGATGAATCATCAGGTATTATTTTCAACATTCCATGAACTGTCCGTATTTCCGAGAGCACTTTTATACAATTTCAGGCTTGCAAACTATGTTAAAATAATCCCTACCGTATGCGTAACTGGACGCTATCTCATCATATCAGTCATCAATGGTCAAGCCTTGGTAATGGGTCAGTTTAGCCTATTCCAACTCAAGCATCTTTATAACTTTGATTAACTCCATGTTCTCATTCATTTTATTTTATTCCTCGGGAGAAATATGCACTGCAGAAATTTTTGGTTTTTTGTCAAATGTTGTTCGATATTGCTAATAAATTGAAAGATTACATAATAGGCCTTCTCTTCGCGGTATTCCTCCGATAAGTGCCCCATTTCTTTTGCTGTTCCTCATCACTGGAGCTTTCTCGCTCTCTTGTAATGATCAAAATAATCAGAATGTTGACTGGTAAATATATTAAGAACGGGCTCAAAAATGATCGCAAGGCATATTGAATTTTGAGCTGTGGTCTTAAGAAAACACTCGAAACGAAAGTTATGATATATTGAATATACTAGCCACGAATGATCGAGCGTATAACTCTCTGTGTTTAGTGAGTTTTTCACTAAACATAGAGTGTAAAGCGTTCGTCGTCGCTAACTCTTAGTGTGGGGACTGAAGCACCCACAGAGATCAGCAAAAGACTAGAAAGGGTAACTGCCCGACTGACGAGATCGCAAGATCGAAACACGTGTATCGGGCTCTATAAGTCAGCCCTATTTGACAGACCACTGACATGCGTAGCTCAAAAATGATTGCAAGGCATAAAAGTCGTTTTAATTATTTGGTTTTTGCAGAAGCTTTCCTCTATCCCATCATGTGTAGCTTATGACATAGCATAGGTATAGGTTGTTTTTATTTGCGCCAATAGATTTGTTTTATCACTGCAAGATATGTGAGAACTCGATTCAAAACTATTGATGTCAAGCCTTGTGAAAAAGATACTGCGATAAGCCAGACATTCATTCATTCACCTCAAACGAGAATACAATTTGCGGACGATTGTATGACGCATCCCTCAAAGATTCATTGACGCGAAGAGATTTATCCTTCTAATTTTTTGCTCTAAGAATGTGTTGTTTTAAAACCACCGCGAACTTTGTTCAATCTCAGAAAATGGATTTTGTATTCTAAGCATACTTTACCGTCACGAAAAGATTGAATATTTTTGGAGAGAGTTCTATAAGCGAATTTCTTTTGAAAAATGCTTATATCCCAAAAAAGCAGGAGGAAACGAGCGGCTTGAGGAGCATTTAAGAGCATAGAAGATGTATTTTAGAAGACAAAGAACGTCCGGCTCCGTGTCCCACCTTTCCGACTCGTCTATTATCCCGGCCCTAACGTACGCAACAGGAACGTGGTCGCTACCTAAGCAGAATGAAAGTCACTTGGCGTTATTGAACGCGCAGTCAAAATGTCGGTGCTAGGCATAGCCCGTATCTCGCAAATGAGAGAACTGCTTCAAAGTTCCGACCTACGTCAAAGATCGAGAATCAAAGACGCCGTTCTACACGCCAAGATATCAAAAATAAAGTGAGCCGATCACGTGATGCGCTTTAACGACAACCGATGGACGACAGCCGTTACCGACTGGATTCCTCTGGGTATCGAGCGCTCCACAGGAAGTCCGCCGACCCCATTGTCTGATTTCTCCACGAAATCATAGAAGAAAGATATGATGCTCAGCGAATCCCTAGAGCAAAGAGGACCCACTGAGCTACTCCTGCACGCGAAATAGGGAAAAATGGAAGTGCTGCCGGTGCCCGCTCAAGTCACTCGACGATCGACGGGACTACAGGTGATACAGGTAATCCCAAAAATTCCTCTTTTTGAAATGGTGTATACCTGGGACGGCAAAACCTTTTAGGTGTAGTTTTCTCTTTGGTTCAAAAACTTTGCAAACGTAGATTTAAAAAGCCCATTTCCCACATTTTCATCACTTTGATTTCCTATTTCTTAAATGTCGTGAATACTTTGCTAGAAACAATTATTCAACGGTCAAAAACTTGGGCAATCACATTGATCAAAAATATGCTAAAAACTCTCCACTCATAACGTTTGCACCCTTTTTCACAGCACTACTCTATAGCCTTTTTCGATTCAGCTCTCTTCTATTCGTCACACATATTTGCCTTCCCTTCATACACCTCGTAATATTTGATCAGGAACAATTCATAAAAGTTGGACAGCTCCCTGCATGTGAGCATTAGGTCGCTTTGAACACGTTTCTGTCGTTGTCAAAGGGAAGGGATTTAGGTGAGAGAGCATTACATAACCCAGTAGCTGTGACAGATGCACTGTCTTCCAGGCTGTCATCAGTTTCATTACCGATCTCCCCTCCGGCACTGCGAGCATGCTATGCAGAAGCGAAATACTCTCATGGATAAGGACTAATGATATCCATTGGCAGCAGATAGCAGACCAGGGCGCACAGGTACTTATGGGCAGGTGCAACCTGCTACAGATGAATATGCTGAAGTTATTGTGAGAGGTTGGAACCCTACAAAGTACAATAGTTACTATTGAGACTAATCAAGTATAAAGGAATGCATAGAACACCTGAGTCAGCGCCCTTGTACAGTGGCAAATGTTGCCTCGATAAATCTGTTCATAGCGCAACCCAAGATGATGAAAATACTTATAGCTCTCAAAGCATAAAAGGATGAAGGACAAAGCTCTCGGTGTTGATCAATCCCTGAGATAAGCCATGCATTCGTCTCCAATTTTTAACTTCGGGTGAGGTGATTGAATGCACATCTGGCTTTTACGAAAACTTGCAATGGACTTTCGCAGAATAGAGTGAGTGCTGCTTAACCTCCCAAACAAGTCTGCGATCAATCCGGTACAAATCTACCAATCCCGGAGGGATGAATGACTTTGTGAGCCATAAGAGCGAGATCGAACCATCGACCTTGTGTGCGACGCAGAGCATCTATTACCACAACGTCACATGCTCTCTCGCTGAAAGGATAGAACAAAGTAACTTCTACATTATGTAAAGGTCCCAACTCCTCAAATGCGCTGATAACGGAAAATTGGGGAAGGCTTAGTGGCATCGCACGCAGTGTACTACACTATTCTTAACGAACTATCCATTGCCCTGTAGCTTACCATCAAAGTGATGGTTTTGATTAATTTTTATTTGGAAGTACATACTGTTAGCGTGATTTATGATACTGCGATATTATTTTGAATTGATTACGGACACCTACTCGAAGCAATGAATAGAGGTGATTGCTCTACATACAGGAAATGAATGACGACGTGAGTGAAATGTGGATAACTGTAATTGAGAAAGCATGAAATCGTTCCATAAGAACCGAACTATGAGTTTATTGTTATCATCTAGGTTTCCACTCTAAAAAAATAAGTTGCTTAGAAAAAAGCATTAGCAGGATTTTCAGGTTATGGCGATGGAACGACATTCATATAAAGTTCAAGTGGATTTATTAAAAGTTTTCACTCATAAGATAGTACAGTAAAGTCTCTTTTACAATTCTGCAAAAGCTTCAACTTTTAAAGTATTTTCGAAAAATTTTCCAAATTATTGCTGAAATCGCATCGCATTAAAATGTGCAGTATCACTCTTAGAAAACATTTTGTTGTTTTATGATTGTTTTGACATGTTCCAACCTCATAAATTCTTATTGAAGTCTCTTTTATTATAGCTTATTTTTTTACTGAAACTCCTTTGGTGATAACAAGAATCAAAATTTCATTGGGAAACTGCCACATTGTCATCGTAACGAGCTGGGGTCGTCGATTCGCTGTGCGCCGCGCACAATTGCAACGTGGATCTTAACGTGTTGAGAAACACGCCTACCTGTTTGCTCTAATGCAGTGCTCAGTGTAGTGTGGTGGGCCAGTGGCGAGGAGGGCGAGAGCTCCGAAACACGTGCATGGCTCTGACGTAACGATCTCTCTAAGGCTCTGAACATTCTTGAGAATCTGAAAAACAACAGCCCACATCATAGATAAACTATCTTCACAGTGTCTTCATGATGAGGAGTGGAATCATAGCTCATCTTGCTTGAGTGATAAGAGCCGCTGGTGTTGAGTGATGATCTGTCTTCTTTACGATCTTTACGATAATGTCAGCATGGCTGCGTATTCTTCTAGATATATCTGAAATAGCAAACACACGAAAAAGACAAAACATCACTCTATATATGTTCTACCTGAAGGTGATAGTGTCCTTGAATTTTGTCGCACGTGAGTCAGATATGTTCCAAAGACTGTAAGAGAGAAATGCATAGAGGTTGTGTAGAATAGACGGGGCTGAGGAGGTGAACAATCAAAAGAAACTCAATAACTATTCCCAAGCAGCACAAATAGTGGATAAGTTTGTGGAATAAGATGTTCCACTAATCTACTAACCACAACTAGGTTACAAAAAGTTTCTCACAGGGTTTGACTTATCGCGTCCATGCGCAGAGGATCAGAGATTATATAACAGAAAAAAGGCGCCTAGATTTGGGCACATAGAGCGAAGTCTAGAGTATTGAGTGCCATGTAGTAAAATAATTATGACCTACCACAAAATAGGCACACATGTGGGGTGCTTCATAGCAGCTTATTCTTCTTCCTCTGTTCACCGCACCGAAACGTGGACTCTAAAAGTAGAAATGTCAAGGTCGAGAACTCGCCCGCATTGAATCTTTAACGGAGTTATACTTATACAGAAACCTATAGTAACGTGGTCAAATTTCAGATCATGTGACGGAATTAAAATTACTACCGGGTGCCCAAAACAATTATGGAGCACTCTGGGCATGCCCTATTCCTTTCTGGCGTGCGCCTCATCAACGTGGACGGTAAAAGTAGAAATGTCAAATTCAGAAATCCATCTGCCAGTACTTTAGAGCTTGAATGAAGTAGCATCTATTGGGACATATAAGGCGACGTGATTAGATTTCATCATCATGTGACAGAATAAAAATTACCTACCGGGTGCTCAAGACATGGAGCTTTGGGGCACGCTCCACTCTTTATGTTGGCGTGCACCGCATTAACGTGGACGGTAAAAGTGGAAATGTCAAATTCAAAAATCCATCTGCCAGTACTTTAGAGCTCGAATGAACTGTTATTTATTGGGACACATAAGGTGGCGTTATTAGATTTCATAGCCATGTGACAGAATAAGAAAAAAAACCTACCTCTTGTCGAAAACAATTATGGAACACTTTGTAGCATGTTCCAGTTGTTTTGTTTCTGTGCATCGCACCAGCCGGACTGTAAAAGTATGGTAGATGTCGAATTCAGAAACTCATCTGTTAATAGAATTCTTTTCAATTTACCCTTCTAGATGTGGTGCGACTACAGATAGATCTAATGATGTGGAGTAATGTTCAAAAGTTCAAAACCCAGATAGGATAACGTGAGGGATCTAGTTCCGTCTGAGGGAAGTTTTGCACATCACTCTACATCATCTGCTGATATTTTGTATCTTGAATATATTTGTATTGATATGAACATGTCAAGTGACGTGCTTGGTTTTCCGTAGTCAAGAAACCAGATAAAATCACCTACCGGTTGCCGAAAATAATTGTGGAGCTTTTCGTAATATGTTTCGTTCTTTTTGTTTTGTGTACTGCGTCAGTGCGGCCTGTGAAGGAATAAAATGTGAAAATCAAAAACACCTTCACCAGAGTTTTGTATGCTACAAATGTCCTAGAACGGATACTTGCACAACAATTGTTTGATATCGTCTAGAGTTTCATTGAAAAATTTCATCCTAAAGCAAATAAATTTGCCATTCTTTTGGAATCATTGTGCACTGTGGTTACGGCAAGAGTTGCACTCCCGTGCATTTTCTGCCGTATAGAGTTGACGTGACTTGTACAAAGACTTGATGAAGAATTGAGTATGAGATGAGTGAATTGTATCACAGATGTAAGCACAAAAACAGATGTTTGAAAAAATAAGAGAGATCAGAGTATTGAAATGTTTTATTGAAAAAATTGCTTTTATAAACGGTACTTATTTGCTATACGGTGACAAATGAAAGACCAGTCTGATTCGCTGGACAGGAAATTTTCATAAGAGCGCTAGTAATCATTCAAAAACTTAGATCTCTGGCTTCAACAATGCTCTACCGGTTTTTTATAATTCCTCTTTCATAAGGCTGCAAAATCCAAAATAACCTCATGTTTCATACCACCACGTGTCCTTTTTCTCATCTCGCCTATGTTTCGCTGTACTAATAGACCTCTACTAAGTCGAAGTATAAATATATTTATATACATATGTACATATACACATTTGTGTATATATATATATACACAGGGTGCGCGGAAAGGTCTGATAGTTTTGTATTTTGTTAGTTCTAGCATTGATATGACGTTTTCCTAATTGTGATAATTTCATCGAATTTCTTGACAATTTTGGCCCTGAACCTGCTCCAGTTATTTGTCTGATTTCAATATGCTCAAATTACGGATCGTAAAAATGAGCGTACCGCAGTAGCTGAATTGCAAAAGACGGACGAAAACGGCCGACACTGTTGAAAATTTTCAAACAAGCAAGTGTTTACAGAGATGTAAAGGTTTCAAAGAGATTGGAGGGATTGAGTTTGTCCTCAGAAAGGTCGTCTAACCACCTCTTCTATTGCAAAAAATATTCAGAGGATCCGCTGCCAAATTCAACGAAATCCGAAGCGCTCAACGTGCAAACATGCTCGCGAAGGTTGGGATCAGCGAGTGGATAGTCTGAAAGGTTGCCAGAAATTAGCCGAAGCAGCCGCAGCTACGCGATCGCTCGTTTTCACTTTCGGGACAAAAAAAATGAAGGAAAAGCTTCTTTCAAAAGCTAGTCATATGCCTCGTTTGATAATTGTTTCTTGTTTTTTAAAGGTGTTTGTCACGGACGAAAAGATATTCACAGTTGAACCATTCCACAACTATCAAAATCGACGGCAACTTCTCAAGAAGAGTCAGAAAAAATCGCAGTAGCAAAAACCATGAGGCGCAGTCACTATCGGCTTTTGTGATGGTCTGGGTTGGCATCTGCGCCACCGCCAAGACGCTGTTGATCTTCATCAACAGAAACGTCAAAAACAGTTTTGCCAGTTATCAGCAGCAATCTTTACGGAGCATATTGAAGCCTTAGAGTAATTAGTACCTTGACGACAGCAGATTCACGCTTCATCAAAACTGGCCTCTTGCGCATTCGGCCCGTTCAACGATTGCCATCAGTCAAGAGCTGCTTCCAGGCTTATGGAGCAAGGACGAGCATCGGACCATCAAACTCGCCAGGTCTCAACCCACTGAATTACTTTGTGGTCTACACTGGAGGAAAAGTCTTGGCTAGTAGTTAGCGTAGACGCGATAAAAATGATTTTGACAAGCACCTGAGACAAAATTTCAGTGGAAATGTGTGCGAGCATCGCTGGACAAATTTGCAAGCGACATCGTAAATGTGTAGAGGCATAAGTAAGCAACTTTGAGAGCGCTTTACAAACTTTCTGGCTTCTCGTTAAAATATTGGTCAAATAAACCCGATTTCGGATTCAATTTGATGAATTGATTTGTTTCAACAACCATTCACTCCGCATCAATACGCCCGCATATCTGGATTTACGATATTTTCTTCCTTCAACGCAATGTTCAGTATCCCCATGTTTTCTATACTGTTCTGCGTCTACAATCTCAATTTGCTCATCCTTTCGTTAGACATTTCAGTCTCAGCAGTCGTTTCGTATATTAAAATGATCACAACGGCTATATCGTTGGCGTTCCAACGCTTCCCGTCTTCGTTGTGCTATGCAGCGGCTTTTCCTGCATTTTTATAGCGCCCAAATCGCGGATGTTCACCCAACAATGGAGAATTCATGCTTCACTTAGCTCGCCAAAAATTGCGTCAATGTCTGTCATGACAGTCTTTTGAGTAGTGACTTACTTGTACCTAAATGGGAACGGTCTCCGGTCTTGTGCGACGTACCAAGAAAAAAATTCATTTGTTTATGCAGTAGAATTTTACTGTTGAAGTCTCTAATAAATTATCAGAACTGTTTACGCAACCTATATATATATGGGCATCCATGTAAACGTACAAATATGCATGCATATATATACATATATAATGTACATATATATATATATATATATATATCGGGCGCATGTGGCGCAGTGGTTAGAAGTGCTCTGCGTTGCACACGAATTCGATCTCGTGCTCATATCTCATCAAGCCATCCATCCCTCCGGGGTCGGTAAATTGGTGCCAGACGGTCTCAGAGTTGCCAGGGAGGATAAGCAGCACTGATAGGGTTCAGCGGAAGTTCACCGTGAGTCATTGTGAAGGGCTAATATGCATTCAATCCACCCCAAAAGAAGCTGTAATTGGAACAATGCATGGCCCATCCCCTGAGGATTGATCAATGCCGAGAGCTTTACCCTTGTATCCCTTATATATATCCATATAAAACCTGCATCACCTGTCGTCCCGTTGATCGTCGAGTGACTCGAGCGGGTACCGGCAACTCTTCCATTTTCCCCATCGCGTGCAAGAGTAGCCCAGTGGGTCCTTCTCGCTCTAGGGATTCGCTGGGCATCATATCTTTCTTCCATCGCTTTCGTGAAGAAATCGGACCAACGGGTCAGTGGTCCTTTAGAGCGCTTGACGTCCCGAGGAATCCAGTCGGTAACGGCTCTCGTCCATTGGTTGTCGTTGAAGCGCATCACGTGTTGGCCCACCTTATTTTCGATATCCTGGCGTGTAGAACGGCTTCTCTGATTTTCGATCGTTGACGTAGGTCGGAACTTCGGATCCTTTCTCTCATTTGCGAAATACGGGATACTCCTAGCATCGACCTTTCGACTGCGCGTTCGATAGCGGCAAGTGATCTTTCATCCTGCTTACGTAGCGACCAGGTTTCTGCTGCATACGTCAGGGCAGGGATAATTGTCGAGTCGAAAAGGTGGGCACGGAGCCGGATGTTCTTTGTCCTCTTTACTACATCTTCGATGCTCTTAAACGTTCCCCAAGCCGCTCGTTTCCTCCTACTCAACTCTGGGGCTAGGTCGTTCATCATGTTGATTTCACGACCTAGATAGATGTAAGTGGAGCATTCGGAAATTGTCGTTCCGTTGAGCGTGAATGGGGCATTAGAAACCCATCCGTTCCTCATGAACATTGTTTTCGTTAGATTCAGTTGAAGACCAATCTTTCCACAGGCGTTATCGAAATCAGTCAACATTCGTTCCGCTTGGCTGATGTTTGGTGTTATGAGAACGATATCGTCAGCAAAGCGAAGATGGGTTAAGTGTCGACCGTCAATTTCACTCCCATTTCGTCCCATTCTAATGTTCGCATGACGTTTTGTAGGGTGGCAGTGAATAGTTTTGGCGATGTTGTATCGCCTTGTGGAAGCCCTCTTCTTACGTCAATACTGATATTGTTGTAGAATGGAGATATTCTGGTCGGGAATTCTTTGTGAAGCTCACGAAGGATCATCATGTACCGAGTAGGGACGCCCTGGTTATTCAGAGCCTCTATAACCGCTTCTGTTTCCACTGAATCAAAGGCTTTCTTCAGATCGATAAAAGTGAGACAGAGTGGTTGTTTGTACTCTCGCGAAACTTCAGTGAGTCTTGTGATCGACAATGATTTTATATATATATATATATATATATATATATATATCACCTGTTGTCCCGTTGATCGTCGAGTGACTCGAGCGGGTACCGGCAACTCTTCCATTTTCCCTATCGCGTGCAAGAGTAGCCCAGTGGGTCCTTCTCGCTCTAGGGATTTGCTGAGCATCATATCTTTCTTCCATCGCTTTCGTGAAGAAATGGGACCAGCGGGTCAGTGGTCTTCCTTTAGAGCGCTTGACGTCCCGAGGAATCCAGTCTGTGAAGGCTCTCGTCCATCGCTTGCCGTTGAAGCGCATCACATGTTTGGCCCACCTTATTTTCGATATCCTGGCGTGTAGAACGGCGTCTCTGATTTTCGATCGTTGACGTAGGTTGGAAGTTCGGATCCTTTCTTTCATTTGCGAGATTCGGGATACTCCTGGCATCGACCTTTCGACTGCGCGCTCATTAACACCAAATATTTTTCATCCTGCTTGCGTAACGACCAGGTTTCTGGTGCATACGTTAGGGCAGGGATAATTTCGAGTCGAAAAGATGGGCATGGAGTCGGGTGATCTTTGTCGTCTTCACTATATCTTCGATGCTCTTGAACGTTCCCCAAGCCGCTCGTTTCCTCCTGCTCAACTTCGGAGCTAGGTCGTTCATCACGTTGATTTCACGACCTAGATAGACGTAACAGTAGCATTCGGAGATTGTCTTTCCGTTGAGCGTGAGTGGAGCATTCGAAACCCATCCATTCCTCATGATCACCGTTTTCGTTGGATTTAGTTGAAGATCAATCTTTCCACAGGCGTTATCGAAATCGGTCAACATTGGTTCCGCTTGGCTGATGTTTAATGCTATGATAACGATATCGTCAGCAAAGTAAAGATGGTTTAATTGTCGACCGTCAATTTTCACTTTCATTCTCATTCTATTGTTCGCATGACGTTTCGTAGTGTGGCGGTGAACAGTTTTAGCGAAACTGTATCGCCTTGTCAAACCCCTCTTCTTACGTCAATGGTGATATTGATGTAGAATGGAGATATTTTGGTCGTGAAATCTTTATAAAGCTCACGATTGACCATTATGCACCGAGTAGGGACGCACTGGATATCCAGAGCCCCTATAGTCGCTTCTGCTTCCACTGAATGAAAGGCTTTCTTCAAGTCGATGAAAGTGAGGCAAAGTGGTTGTTTTACTCTCGTAAAACTTCAATGAGTCTTGTAATCGTGTGGATGTAATGTAGGGTACTAAATCCATCTTGGAACCCTGCTTGTTCCCATGACTGTCCTTCGTCCAGTGTTCTGTCAATCCTCTTTAGGATAACTCGAGTAAACAATTTATGAAGGACGGACAGCAAGCAGATTGGGCGATAATTGCCTATGTCGTGAAGGTCTCCCTTTTTGAATAGCAATACGGTCTTGCTGGCTTTCCTTGAATAAAGACCTTGCATTCTGACAATTAGCGAGTGAAGAGCGGAGCCAAGGTGTTGATGAGAACCGACGGCAGGTTCTTCAAGTGCTCTGATCTAATCTTGTCTAGACCGGGTGTTGTTCTGTTCTTCACCGACGATATAGCATGTCGGATTTTGGATGGTAGGACCGGTGGAACGAGATATTCGTCCTCTTTCAATTTATATGACTGTAAGAGGACATGGTTAGCGAAGAGGTCCGAGTAGTATTATTGGGCGATTTTCTACATAGCCCTACTCGAAGCTGTAAGTGTTCCGTCAGGGTATCGGAGTGCAATGATCTTGGTCTTTTAGTTGGCGAAACCTCACTGGGCTTTGCGAATGGTCTTCCCAGCTTCTGCAGCTTCTGCCATAATTGCTGCTTTCCTCTCTTTGAGGCGTTCTTTTGTCGCTTCTCTGCATCGTTTCGCAAGTTCGGACGTAAGTTTTCGGTTGCCTGCAGCTTGTGCTATTCCACGTTGACGTATCAGCTCGAGTGTCTGCGGAGACAAGCGTCTCTTCGTGACCTTAGGACTCTCGGCTTTTATAGCGCTAACGTGAAGATATTCAACGAGTCGATCGTATTCTTCGTCGATGTTGTCGACAACGGTCTCTTCCCAAGAGCCGACTAATGATTTGAATACATTCCGGTTTGTGGTAGTTCTGCGAATTCGTTGTTTGAACTTAGCGGCTTTCTCTCCTCTCCTCGAGAATCGGAACGTGGTGCGAAGGAGGCGATGGTCTGATTCCTTGTAGAACATAGGAACAACAGCGACATCGGTCAGGTAAAACCTTCGACTTACTAAGATGTTATCTATTTCGTTATGGTACTCTCCATTGGAAGACTCCCACGTCCATCGCTGAGAGAGAGGCTTTTGGAATTGCCAGCGATGGTTTCGTTCGTGGGTCTCATGTGACGTTCTTCAGACGTCCTTCTAGGTAAAGTTTTTGCGTTAAAATCTCCGATAATAATCTTGAAGAATGCATGATCTTCTCTGAAGAAATTTTCGAGGTCCATATAGAACGCTTCGACTTCATCTTCGTCATAAAGTGATGTTGGTGCGTAAGCAACGAAGATGGTCGAAGCCGGCATAGAACGACTTCGTTTCAACCGCAATCGTCCGACACAGGTTGTGAGTTGTTAAATCAAATCGATTTTTACGGTCAAATTCGATTCGATGAGGACGTCAAAGCCGCCGACACCTCTACTATCGCATGTTCCATGGAGAAGTTTTTCTCCGGTGTCATAAACAGCTTGGAAAGGATGGCGCCTTCTCATCTCAGCCAGGCCAGTGACGTCGTGCCTTATTCTTCTTGCTTGAATCAATAGATCTTCTACAGCGGATTCGTGAGCAGGGGTTCTTGCATTGCAGGTACAGATAGTCATATTAGTCCATTGCGATCTTGACAGCCTAGTTTGGTCTTGAGATTTTAGCAGCCTCTCCGTGCTCGTCTTACCTGGCGCTGCCGTACCAGAAGCTGTTTCGGGGTCTGGGGATGAGGCCCGTATTTGTTACTGTTTTTGGCATTTTGATACCCAACGTTAACTTGCCAGGCTCTAAACGTGGGTGCTCTGTACTCGTGAGCAGCTTGCCAGTTTGCTGAGGCGTATTCTCCTTTGCTTTTGTTGTCACTCTCAATTTTCTGACGTTTCCAATTAGTTACTGTAATGGCGGAATCGCGTATCGTGGTATTTGAAACGCTCGTGGCAACGGAGAAGCAGAAAGACAACACTTTCACACAGAGACGCAGTTGTCCCTCCTCAGGAGTCCCGCGCAAGCGACGGCGCTACGCCACCTATCTATCAGTGATGGTCGTCAAGGGGTGAAAATAATCTTTAATTTCATTTATTCTAATTGAAGTGAATACCTCAACGAATCCCTTTTCGTCGCTGAGCCCGTTGTCGACGAGCATGTATAGAGCTTATCAGGAGCGCGGTAGACGAATTGCCGGATGTATCTTTGAAAATCAATATTGATCTATCTGAAATAGAATAAAATTAATTTCAAGTCTTTCTCTTTCCATCAAAATGAGAAAAACAATCGAAGACCTTAACCAGTTCACTTGAAGGTTCTCTGTGCTCCTCAACAGAGCCAGGATGGCGCCTGCCAGTGTGACGGACGTCCGTAACGCGGCGCTCAGTCGGCGTCGGCTGACTGAGACACTCACTCACCGCCTAAGCATAACTGGCGTCACTGAGGGTGGGAATAGAAATATACACATCAAACAACCATTTTACGTGATTTCACACATTCTCAGCCACTATTTTCGGAATTTTTGCATTGCTTCTTTGAAAATGAACAACCACCTCGAGAATGTCCGTCGCTTCCTAGACAATAACTGCCATTTTTTGACTTCAACTGCGAATTTGTAAGTAAATTTGTCTGTCTGTCTGTCGTCCCGTTGGTCGTTGAGTGACTAGAGCGGGCACCAGCAACACTTCTACTTTTCCCTATAGCGTGCAAGACTAGCCCAGTGAGTCCTCATCGCTCTAGGAATTCGTTGAGCATCATATCTTTCTTCTAAAGCTTTCGCAAAGAAATCAGACCAACGGGTCGATGGTCTTCCTGTAGAACTCTTAATATCCCGGATAATCCAGTTGGTAACGGCTCATGTCTATCGGTTGTCGTTGAAGCGCATCACGTGCCCGGCCCACCATATTTTCGATAACCTGGCGTGTAAAACGGTGTCTTTAATCTTCGATCGTTGACGAAGGTCGCAACTTCGGATCCTTTCTCTCATTCCCGAGATACGGGATATTCCTTACACCGGCATTTCGACTGCGCGCACAATAACTCCAAGTGATCTTTCATCGTGCAAGTAAATAATATGCGTAAAGTCGCTTCGATGGCTCATTTCCCTATATGCTGTGTATTTCTCGAAGTGTCGTAGTTTATCACATAATCCAAAGTGTGGGCCAGACGCTGCCACTTACACTCCACCTCTTGCGATTTACTATCTCCTTTCGATTGGCTATCGATTGGTTAGACCTAATGGCGATTTTGAGGCTCTGAACTCAGCGTACCGTGAAATCGATCGCGTTCTGATCTGCGGCAACTGATTTTTCTGGTAGTTCTGGCATGCGTGCAATACAATTTTGTAGTTCCAAAAAGTTTTCCCTATTCAGCAAGTTCGCAATGGTTTTTTTATCTTTTATGAGTGCTCTGGACTCCATGTCGTATGCTGACATTAATTCTTAAGGCGTACACAATTCGCTCCTGTTAAGCCATCTGTTGCATGAATATTCAATTGATTTTGAACTGAGACCGCTGTCGAGAAGAGGAAGAATTCTGCTGAAAGGAGTCCTTCGACCAGCTGCATCGACACTCTTCTTGGCTGTTATTTATTGGGTTAGCAGGAGATTTTCCGGACTTTTTCGTTTACGTTAATTCTCATACATTTGAAATTTTGTTTTCATTATCGTTTAGAGCGGCTTCTTGTGGTTATTTTGATATATAATACTTATAAATTTGTTTCAAGATGTAATTGTTCTGAGAGCGAAAACATTTGTTGATGATAAACGAATTCGGTTGCGTGTCACAGTAGCACATGAAGCCAAACGACATTCGTGTAGTATCAGAATTCGCTTTACTCTCAGGAGAATTCCATTTCGGAGTAACTGTATAAGTATTATATGGTTCTTTCTGATTAGGAGTAATTGAAAAGGCGATCTCATTCGTTGAATAAGAGCGATTACTTCATAGGAGTATTAGTAACCATTCGAAAGCTAATACCTGAATCTATAGCCTCACTTCGCCGGTTTTTGAGAACGCTCCTTTATAACGCTGTAACATCAAAATAAAAACATGTTCCATAAAACTACGTGTTTTCTCCCTTATTTTGCTTCTACTTCGCTGGACAAAACCCCTTCCTCAGAGTGCTTGTAGTCGAACTATAGCAAAAGCTTCAAAGAACTCAAAAATGTGTTTGCTTCTCATAAATAAGTTCTTTTGATCTTTTGATCTCTTTGTCTTTTGATTTGTGCTCCAATCCTTGATGAACAGAGCTTTTCTCTAGAATATTAGCAATGATCGGATAGCGTAATGTTACTTGATTTTAGCGATGTGCTCATTTACTGGAAATGCGGTTTAGCAGGGAAAATAAGATTGAGTTTTACATTTCTGACAACGTTGCTGTTATATTCGACAAGGCAAGTGGCGGGGCCAGGCGGGACGATCGAATTGTTGTTTTTCAGTTGGGGATTCCTCCTCCACTTTGGAAGAAACTCCAAATAAAATGATTAACTATGATACTACGAGCATTTCACTACCCATTGATATATTTCCGGCTTCTACCAAATCATATGCGTCATAGAAATGAAGGCCTAAGGCGAATGTGAAACACAATTTTTGATTTGGATGTTACATCGTTATAAAGGGACTGGCGACGTGTTGCTGTAGCCCGAAGTTGGAAACTTCCTATCTAGCAAATAAAATCGGTTCTTAATTTGTTTTGTCCTGTTCAGAAAAACTTTATCGTATATCAAGATGACCGCAGAAGCCGCTCTAAACGATAATAAAAAAAGAACTTTAATACATGAGAACTGATGAGTAATAACGAAAAAGTCTCGAAAATTTCTTGCTCACCCAATATTTCCATTCAGTGGTTTCGTTCCGTACTATCGTTTCCTCTTTGAGTGATAGATTCTCAGGAAAAAGTGTTCTTTTTTCAAATACCGTAGTTTTTTCTATCAACAGGAGAGAATATCTCATAGGAGATTATCAAAGTTTCCAGTACTCACTTATCAGCGATCAGTTATACAGTCATGAGAAAAAGAGGTAACCAATTAAACACTACCTAGTACATCCCATAATGCTGAGTGATATGCAAAAGTTTAAACGTCAGGTGGTAATCGAACTCTCATTTCACCCATTCTCAGGGATGGGCGTGCTAACTATCTGCGCTACCAACGCTTCTATTCTTCCATCACTCTTCCTGCGACAGAAGGCGTGGGTCCATCATCAAACAACCGTTAACGGTTTGGCTTGGCAAGCACTTTCGAGTATTAATCCCATTTGCGCTGAGAGATGCTGGATATATGTATAATCAATTGAAAATCTTTTTATTTGACCGATTAAACAGTGGAAAGAAGTTAGAAATGGCAGAAAGAAGCGTCGATATTGCGATTAACACGTACCTTTGAAAAGGGGTAAAGCGAGTTTGATTCTTGTCTGACGTCAGAGGTTTTGCATATGACTTAGCCTTAATGGATATACTACACTAGCACTAAAGCGGTCAACATTTTGAATGCGTCAGACCCACGGCGTTAACCCGACCACCGCTTCACACGACTTTGAGTGCCGAGCGGTCAGTGATGCTGTCATCGGGAAATTGGCTTCTGGTTCGATCCCCTTCCACGACGCTCCACTGCAGTTTTCTTGGTGCTATCTTTTGGTGTGGATCAGTGTTGAAGGTTCTTCTGTAGACGCGATTACAGGGTAAAGAAGCGCTCAGTTATCTCACAAACTTTACGACTTTTAATACCAAACGTAGATCAAAGGCGTAGCAACGAAACCATCTCACAGGTTCTCCAAAATAACTGCATTCACTTTTACATAAGTTTCTTCTAAAAAGTCTTACATCGTCAAGAATATGTTAACGAATCCGACTTTTACACTGTCATTGAAGGAAATGCAAGAAATAGTTGGATACGCGTTGTAAAGCCATAGGTCTACGTTTTGTATTAAAAAGTAGTGAAATGTAGCTAAGTGTTTCTTTCTTACTACAGTAATTTATAGATGAGCTTCCCATACTAATCGATACCAACAAATATCACTTGAAAATTGCTGTGGACTGTCGGAGGATCAAACCACCAACCTTCTTCCCGATGCCTGGCACCGCACTACTCTGCACTGCGGACTGCTTTCAGCGCGGGCGAGACGGAGCAAGCGCCGTAGCGCTGTCGTACTGAAGGTATCGAATAAAGAAATTTCTAGTTGTGCCACACTGTATAATTCGACGTGATTACGACTTGTTGTATATCTACACCAATAAGAGCACTCAGATTGCCTTTACACACTGCAGCCCTCCCACGCTTCGATTTTCAACCAATGACAAGGTTGATGATCATAGCCATTTCTTTTCCGTAATGTCATCGCATAGATCTTTTGCATGTTGATTGGTATCACTAACGCTGCTCTAAGCATTTTCTAGGGAAAATTATCAAGGCAAGCGCTAGTAGCGAATGGCTTTTGTTGGGCTGACTGCATACGTCTAGAAAACCACATAACTTTTTTGTTTCTGACTTTCTTTAGCGGGTCTTCTCATAAGTTTTTTCACTAGGAAAATAAACAGCAAATTTGTTAACATAGGTAATTGAATTCTGCTCAACAGTACTCTTGTAAGTAAGCGCTGTCAGCCAATCACATTTCTGCCATCTCTCGTGCAACAAGTCAATATCGTTTTGTGTAGAAATTTCTGAACCTCCTTTGTTTCCAAACTTGTCCTTAATTGTCGGATCATGGCGAAACTTAGTAAAGAACCGAAACGCTGTAACCTGGGCGCAAATTCGATGGTCAAGAGAACACCACACCCCGAGCGAGCTGTAATTTACCATCTGCATTGAATAATTTGGTACTTATATTTCAGACGTCAATGTATGAATACTCGATCTCATTTGTTGGATAGGGTTTTTTTTTATAGGTTTGTTACCAATCATTCAGAAGCTCTAATCTCTGACTAGAGCAGCACGTGTGCGGTTTTTTAAACACCCTCTTACAACGCTGTAGAATCCAAAATAAAATTATGTTTCATGCGACCACGCATTATTTTTCATTATCTCGCTTATACTCACTGGACAAGAGAGTGCTAGTACTCATTCGATAGCGCAAGTGTCGAAGCACTCAAAACTATGTTTGCTTTTTGGAAAAGCTTCTTTGACGGCGCTTTAGGAGATGGAAAATGTTTGTACTCGCTGGACACAGCTCTTTCTTTGGACTATCAATAAACATTCGATGCCATAATGTTTGCTGAATTCAATGGTGTGCTTATTTTGTGGAAGGACCTATATCGAAGTATCATCTGCTTTTTTGTTCCGATGACTAAGTTGTTTCTTGGTCTTCGACTCCCTGTTCTCCTATCGCATTTTACTATGTTAGTTCCTCTTTGCAGAGCATAGGTTTTTTTTTGCTTGTGTTTGTTTCCACTTTTGCTTAGATTAATTCTTCTCAGACCATCTTGCTCAACAATTATGATGTACACTTTTAACCTTTATCAGGTCATCGATCCATCGGTCACTTTCACTGCTAAATAGTCATTTTGCTGGAATTCCTTTCAAAACTCATTTCTCTAGCTCTTATCAAGCCGTTTTTGATTTTTCTATCGGAGTCAAAGCGCATTGAACCCTTTTCTCCATTTTCCTTACGTTGACCTAACGCCATCTTTCTCCTTTTTACCCCCATATTCACCTGTTTGCAGCAATCACAATAATCACTTAGGAGGCAAATTTCCAAACTCCTTCAGTCTATCTGTTTTCTAAACTTGTTAATATGTCCTCCAAACTGACGAGTTTCAGACAAATGGGCTACTACAAGTTGTGGATCTTATCCTGTTAGGGGCATAGGTGAGCAGCTTCTTAGTTTTTCAAATGTCAAGTGGTAAAATCGCCAGCTTCCATTTTTCGCTTTCTCCCTGTTTTTGACATACTAAGTTTCCCTTCGAACGTATTTTATGCGTTCAGCATTGATCATCGGTTCTTTGATCATCGAACTTTTAGCATTGATCATCGGTTCTAATTGTTTTGATCATATCGTCGGAACTCAACGCCGAATCTCACTAATATAGGTGAACAATGTCACATTTGGCGTCGGAACAACACTTCTTGTTCCGTCAATACCCCAGGAGTTGTCTGTTCTACTGGCAGTCGACGCCTCAGTAAGACTATGACGTCTTAAATGCCATAAAATCTACAAAGAAAATCTGATAATGAAGGACACTTGTAACTACACTCTACGGAATTACCTGTACTCCTTATCGACTGAAAACTATACTTCCATCAGTCTCGATGGAATTGGATATGGTGTCGAAGGATCGTCAACATCGATTGCTTTTGACTGGATACTAAAAAGGTATATCTTTGCTATTTTCTATCTTGTCTTCCATTTTTTTTTCTATCCTATTAACAACGTGATTCTGTTCAAGTAAAGCCTTTCTGATTCAAATCGTCTTGATTTTTGAGATTTTAGATATACATCTCACTTTCGGGTGTTGATCATGATAGTTCAGCTAGGATATATGCCTGAAGTTCAATAGATGCGAATCACTGCATTCGTCTATGATGATATCGGCTATTTGCATTCATTCTGTTTGAACGCTTTAGACTGGCGATCTCTCTAAGATTATGTGATACATTTTTTGAATTATAGTGATCCGTCTTCATAGTGATTTTTTTCACTGTGCGGATCCCAGTACTGCTAGCATTCAATTCTTTTTTCGAATTATCAAACGTTCTAATACATTGGTTGAGCTCGTCTTCTTGCATATTGAGGATAACCTGGTTTTGACGTTACAAACTTTATTCGTTGTTGACTGACGGATAGTATAGAGGACGGAATTTTGCCCGCGTGCGCCGCGACGAGCATCACAACCGCTCGGCCCAGCGCTCCCATTGCATGGACCATTCAAATCTACGTTATTTGAGGGTTATTTCTAACTGGAACATCCACATATGGAGATCAAAGTCATGATCTGAACAAGCTGACATTTGAGTCCCACGTTAATACTTCGCGCGGCAGGTGGTGAGATCTCACGACGAGCGCGGGGCGTTACAATGAAATTTGGTCGTTTTCTGATGTAATTAGGATTGCTATCACTACTAAAGGGGGTTCAGTTGTTAGTAATTGGTTCATTATGATAGAAAAGACTTCAGTAATGCTATTTTTGCTTTGAACATGCCGAAGCCATTATAAAGCATCAAATCCATAAAAACTCATACTGTGCATTGCGATACGATTCCATTTCATCGATAAGACTAAACAGTTTCTCTAGATTAGTAATGCTGCAGGAGACGAAACCATTTTAAAGGTATTAAGATTTTGTTTTCTTTTGCATTATAGATACCGACTTCTTTTATTATTCACATATACTACTATGAACATTATTAATGTGTAGTTCTCCAAAGCACTCGAATTAAATGCCAAGTCTGCCAAGGCCTGCTTCGGCCGCACCCTATTGAGTTCTCCTGTGTGTCTTCTGCTGGTAATCCATTGTAGAATGTTTTTTTGAAAGATATTCACTTATAAACATAAAAAGAATGGTACTTGTCTTTTATGAGGCGGGAAATGAAAAACCGATCTCATTGGCTGAAGAAAAACTCTACATGGAAGTGCCAGTAATCATTCCAAAACTTAGACTTCTGGTTACAGCTCTGCGTCGCCGGTTTTCAAAAGACCTTTTTCTAACGCTGTGGCATGCAGAATAAAAATAATTTTCTATACCCGCCATTTGATTTCATTTTTTTCCCACGCCTATATTTCGCTGGAAGCTCGAAAAGCATATCAACGTGTTATGGAACTTTTGTAGCATTTGAGTGAATCGTTTTATTGGGAGTTTATTCCAAAGCGAAGAGAAAACTCGAAATTGAATAATAAGTTAGCAAGTTGCATCACACGTATTTATCTCCCACGGCATCGATCAGCTGCCTCCGACACTACGATCTAGTCTATAACAAGCTCTCCAAAAATGTAAAACCCGATCGTATCTCCATCACTCTAATTAAAGCTCTATCCGGCGATGTTGAAGCAGAAATGTTTTCTTTCTCTTACAGCACTATCAGAGGAGCTTTTCCAAGAAGCAAACACATATTTGAGTTCTTCGAACTTGTGCTATTGAATGAGTGCTAGCACTAGAAGGAAGGAGTTTTGTCCAGCGAGATAGAACCGAGATAAGAAAAAGATTTTTTTGTGGATTTTACAGCGTTATAAAAGAATTCTTTAAATTCGGCTACTTGGAACTCTATCCAGAAATCTAAGCTTTCGAATGGTTACTAATATTCATATGAGAAATTCTTGTATGGCAAATAAGATCTGTTTTTCATCGGTCGCCACATAATGGACAATCACCGAAAGAGATATGCAAAGAAAGTTCAAACGTTGCTTTTCGAGCTTCTAGTTATTGCGTAGAAAAGTGAGGATTTCTGGGACAAATAAGCGTTCTTTTTACTAGAAGTAAATTTAGATTAGTCCCTCGGTTCTCATTTATTGAACGGAAATAAGCCAAGCAACGACGTCTTTCTCGACAAGACTTTTCATAAGACTGTTAGTAATCATTCGAAAGCATAAACCTTGGGAGATTTTATTGCGCGGCTCGTATTTCGAAAAAGTCTTTTAACAGCGCTGCAGCAGAAAGGAAAGTTTTAGGCTTCACACAGAAGTATTTTTCGTAGTGCAGTGGTCTTCTCTCTAATTGCGCGTAACCGTTCGATAGCAGAAGTTTCGACGATTCCAACGCTGTGCTTACTTTCTGAAGAGACCTTTTCACTGCAGTTGTAGGAAGGAAAATAAGATTGCTCCAAATATGCCGTGCACTTACTAGTCGTCTAGTGTGTGTGTTTGGCCGTGGATTGATACCCGGCCAATCGATCGCACCGGTGCGACTCACATGTCTAGTGCGGGTTTTTTAAAGAATTTAGAATTTTTCTCCGCTTTGAGAGAAGCTTCAGTTAGCACGTATCACTCTGATACCACAAGATCTCCTCTACACGATCACATGCTCGTCGTGCTTCCAACGAACTAGTAATCAAAGTGCGGTGAAGCATAATTTGATTTTGAATGCTACGTCACTACAAAAGAGCTTTTAAAAAAACGTACAACAGTTTTCCGAGATTTGAGCTTTCAAAACATTACCATTCTTATGAAAGGTTCTTGTCCAGCAAAAAGGGTATTTTTCCATAGCGATAAAGTTTGCTCAAAGTCGAAAATTTGCTATAATATACATATATATGTTTAAATCACCGGTATCACCTGTCGTCCCGTTGATCGTCGAGTGACTCGAGTGGGTACCAGCAACTCTTCCATTTTTCCCTATCGCGTGCAAGAGTAGCCCAGTGGGTCCTCCTCGCTCTAGGAATCGCTGAGCATCATATCTTTCTTCCATCGCTTTCGTGAAGAAATCGGACCAACGGGTCAGTGGTCTTCCTTTAGAGCGCTTGACGTCCCGAGTAATCCAGTCGGTAACGGCTCTCGTCCATCGATTGTCGTTGAAGCGCATCACGTGTCCGGCCCACCTTATTTTCGATATCCTGGCGTGTTAGAACGGCGTCTCTGATTTTCGATCGTTGACGTAGGTCAGAACTTCGGATCCTTTCTCTCATTTGCGAGATACGGGATACTCCTAGCATCGACCTTTCGAGACTGCTCGTTCGATAACGGCAAGTGATCTTTCATCCTGCTTACGTAGCGACCAGGTTTCTGCTGCATACGTCAGGGCAGGGATGATTGTCGAGTCGAAAAGGTGGGCACGGAGTCGGATGTTCTTTGTCCTCTTCACTACACCTTCGATGCTCTTAAACGTTCCCCAAGCCGCTCGTTTCCTCCTGCTCAACTCTGGAGCTAGGTCGTTCATCATGTTGATTTCACGACCTAGATAGACGTAACTGGAGCATTCGGAGATTGTCGTTCCGTTGAGCGTGAATGGGGCATTAGAAACCCATCCGTTCCTCATGAACATTGTTTTCGTAGATTCAGTTGAAGACCAATCTTTCCACAGGCGTTATCGAAATCGGTCAACATTCGTTCCGCTTGGCTAATGTTTGGTGTTATGAGAACGATATCGCCAGCAAAGCGAAGATGGTTTAATTGTCGACCGTCAATTTTCACTCCCATTTCGTCCCAGTCTAACGTTCGCATGACGTTTTGTAGGGTGGCAGTGAATAGTTTTGGCGAAATTGTATCGCCTTGTCGAACCCCTCTTCTTACCTCAATGATGATATTGTTGTAGAATGGAGATATTTTGGTCGTGAAATCTTTATAAAGCTCACGAAGGATCAATATGTACCGAGTAGGGACGCCCTGGTTATCTAAAGCCTCTATAACCGCTCCTGTTTCCACTGAATCAAAGGCTTTCTTTCCTATCGATGAAAGTGAGACAGAGTGGTTGTTTGTACTCTCGCGAAACTTCAATGAGTCTTGTGATCGTGTGGATGTGGTCCATGGTACTAAATCCTTTTCGGAACCCTGCTTGTTCGCATGGCTGTCATTCGTCCAGTGTTCTGTCAATCCTGTTTAGGATGACTCGAGTAAAGAGTTTATAGACAACGGACAGCAAGCAGATTGGACGATAGTTGCCTATGTCGTGAAGGTCTCCCTTTTTGAACAACAATACGGTCTTGCTGGTTTTCCATTGAATAGGGACCTTGCATTCTGACAGGTAGCGAGTGAAGAGCCGAGCCAGGGTGTTGATGAGAACTGGCGGCAGGTTCTTCAGGTGTTCTGGTCTAATCCTGTCTGGACCGGGTGTTGTTCTGTTTTTCACCGACGATATAGCATGTCGGATTTCGGAAGGGAGGACCGGTGGAACGACATATTCGTCCTCTTTCAATTTATATGACGGTAAGAGGACATGGCTAGCGAAGAGATCCGAGTAGTATTGGTGGATGATTTTCTCCATAGCCCTTCTCGAAGCTGTAAGTGTCCCGTCAGGGTATCGGAGTGCAATCATCTTGGTCTTATAGTTGGCGAAGCCTCGCTGGGCTTTGCGAATGCTCTTCCCAGCTTCTGCAGCTTCTGCCATAACTGCTGCTCTTCTCTCTTTAAGGTCTTCTTTTATCGCTTCTCTGCATCGTTTCGCAAGTTCGGACGTAAGGTTTCGGTTGCCTGCAGCTCGTGCGATTCCACGTTGACGTATCAGCTCGAGTGTCTGCGGAGACAAGCGTCTCTTCGTGACCTTAGGACTCTCGGCTTTTATAGCGCTAACGTGAAGATATTCAACGAGTCGGTCGTATTCTTCGTCGATGTTGTCGACAACGGTATCTTCCCAAGAGCCGACTAATGATTTGAATACATCCCAGTTTATGGTAGTTCTGGGACTTCGTTGTTTGAATTTAGCGGCTTTCTCTCCTCTCCTCGAAAATCGGAACGTTGCGCGAAGGAGGCGATGGTCTGATCCCGTGTAGAACTTGGGAACAACAGCGACGTCGGTCAGGCAAAACCTTCGATTTACTATGATGTGATCTATTTCGTTATGGTACTCTCCATTGGGAGACTCCCACGTCCATCGCTGAGAAGAGGCTTTTGGAATTGCGAGTTACCATGGATGGTTTGGGTCGTCATGATAAACTCGATAGCCTCTCACCCTGTTCATTCCATTCTAGTCCGTGGGTCCCTATGTGACGTTCTACAGACGTTCTTCTAGGTCCAATTTTTGCGTTAAAATCTCCGACAATGACCTTGAAGAATGTATGATCTTCTCTGAAGAATTTTTCGAGGTCCATATAGAACGCTTCGACTTCGTCTTCGTCATAGCTTGATGTTGGTGCGTAAGCAACGAAGATGGTCAAAGCCGGCATAGAACCACATCGTTTCAACCGTAATCGTCCGACACGGGTTGTTAGTTGTTCGAACGAATCAATGCTCACGGTCAAATTCGATTTGACGAGGACGCCAACGCCACCGACACCTCTGCGATCGCATGTTCCAAGGAACAGTTCTTCTCCGGTGTCATAGACAGCGTGAAAAGGATGGCGCCTTCTCGTCTCACCAGGCCAATGACGTCGTACCTTATTCTTCTTGCTTGAATCAATAGATCTTCTACAGCGGATTGGTGAGCAAGGGTTCTTGCGTTGTAGATACAGATCGTCTTAGTCCGTTTCGATCTTGGCAGCCTAGTTCGGCCCTGAGATTTTAGCAGCCTCTCCGTACTCGTCCTACCTGGCGCTGCCGTACCAGGGGCTCTTTCGGGGTCAGGGGAATGAGGCCCATATTTGTTACTGTTTTTGGCATTTTGATACCCAACGTATAGCTTACCAGGCTCTAAAGGGGGAGGGCTGGGTACACACGAGTAGCTTGCCAGTCTCTATCGGAGGAGCGGGAGGAGCTTATTTGTTGGAGGCGACTCCTAACCGCCTCCCATGTACTTCCCAGCCGCTTGATTGCAGGCTTTTGGCCGACTTGACTCGTAGAAATAGAGTTTTTGTCAAGTCGGCGCTGCAGAAGCAGGGAGCTCGTCCCCTGAATCCACCTGCGTCTCTGGGAAGCACACGGTCGCTTTTAGTTCGCGTTTTATTCCCCTATCCACCACCTGAGGACGCGCCACGTGCCCTCGCGACTAACCGGGCGGGATCCCTCAAAGAGGGAGGTCAGTGGATCTACGTATATATGTGTATAATATATATATATATATATATATATATACTATTTTCGTATGCACATGCACATAAATGTTTGCATATACACGCATGTATATACGTAATCGTGCGCTTACAGATATGTATGCATGTATAAACATCTATACGTACATATATACGTGGATACATATACGCGTACGTACGCACATATATGCGCATACATGTGCATCTGTGTACGCATATACGTACATATATATATATATATATATATATAATATATATATCAGTGTCTTTGAGTGATGTCCAAAACTTTTACTCCAAGCGTGACTCGGAACCCACACTTCACCGTATACGCGGCGCGTGTTTTAACCCTTTGCACAGTAGACTCCTGTTACGCTTGAAATGCATCAATCTGTTAGCAGCCAACCGTTAACGCTTCAACCTGGTAGTCAATACCGAAATTGAAATCAGTGATGCTGGCAGATATTTGATGGATATGTTAAAGACAAGAATTCATTTTATTTAACCGCTTTATAGCGGTAGTATGATGTTGCAAACCTTCGTACTGCAACTCTTTCAGCACAATGACGTTGGATGATGAGCAAACTTTAACGTAAGGCAGCTTCAAACCAGCATTTTACATTATCCGCTGGCCACGCTCTAACTCGTTGCACTACCCACGCCGCTTTTCCCCATCATTGTTTCGGCGGAGATACTGAGTGTACTTATAATCAGAAGGAGTGGTAAAGAAACAGGAGCTCATAGTGCACCTGGTTAAGCACGCTTTGGCGGTTAGGGTGAAATGTGGGTTAGAGGCCCGCTTTTCGTTATAGTTTGCACATCCCTCAACGTCATTGTGCTTAACCAGTTGCACTACGGACAATTGTAACATCATACTACGGCTATAAAACGGTTAAACAAAAAGAACTCCATCCTTAAATTTTACATATATCCAAAATTTATAAGCGTAACTCGGCTCATTGTCAATATCGACTACCTGGTCAAACCGCTCATGGCTAGATCCCGACGGATTAATGAGTCATAATCTAGAAAGAGTCGTGACAAAACAGTCGTCGGCAGTACAAAGAGTTAGAGCACTGGTCATCCAGCAAGGGTGAATGCGCGCTTGAGTCCCGTCTGACGTTAACGTTTTGCACATTACCACCGCTATGGAAGCGGTAAATTAGAAAGAATTCTGCTTCATTTTTTCTCTGCGATCCCTTCTGGAAGGACTTTGACTTCCCACTGTACTTTTAGTAACCGTTTGAAAGCTTAAAGCTCTAGCCACTGAGTTACGTGATCACTTTTTGAAAATGCCCTTTCAACGCTGTATTTTTCAAATAAAATGGTTTTATAGCGGCCGCGCGCTTTTTCCAGGGGGTTCGCTCGAACCACGGAAGGCATATGAACGTATAAGGGGAAATTTTGTAATATAAGAGTCATATCAGTCCTTCGAAGCAGAAAACTCCAAGTTAGAGACAAAAATTGCACTCCACACGCAAGTCGCGCCAACGTCATCAATCGATCGCCTCACAAAATCCACGCGCGGCCAGCCTCACTTCCCAGCACACAGCAGCCGACAAACAAACGCGCCGCGTTTTTAAAAATCGGTCTTATTTTTCCTCTATACTGGAGTGAGGCGGTTTTCCCAGAAAATAAGCAAAACACTTGGAATCGTGGAAACTTACGCTATCGAAGTTTACTGATAGTCTATGGGAGAGCACTGCCCTTGTGAGAAATGTGCATGTGTGAAACACGAATGTTTTCTTTCAGCTACAGCGTTATATGAAAGTCTTTTCAAACAACGGTCACGTAGCGCAGTAACCAGAGATTTGAGCTTTTGAGATCTTACAAAAAGTTATTTTTCAGCTAAACAGCCGTTTTTTTCATTTGGCCCTATTTAATAGAAAAAAACCAAGAAAATGATCTTTTCACAGAATCACTTGAGTTCGATCAACTACTTCAACAAAGCGACATGATCCTCCTAGGAGTATATCGTATTTTTCTATAAGAGAAGATTGGCGGTATGTACTGCTGGATTCAATATAGAATATGATAACCCGTTGTCCTGAACTGAACAGTGATGATTGGATATGGACGCTGGTTGAAAAGAGGAAAGATGGCGATTGATACAGTACCGGTAATAGCTACTCACTGAGGTTAGCATGGTAAAAAGGCAAAATCGCACTGACTAACAAAAAATGCTTCAAGTACACAGCTACTTTTACATTTACCAGAAATACGTCCAAAAACATCATACAGAAAGATATACCGGTATATAGAAGGAGTAAACATGCAAAAGATTGCTAGATTGTACTCAATCCGTCGCCACATGTCCAGTGGCCAGTTTTCACACTTAGGCACAAGGAATGCTACTCATCACTTTCATCGCTGCAACTTTAGCGTTTTGTGTTCACTAATTTAATGGGCATCGAAACAAATGTGCTTTGCAAAATCACATCAGTGTATATATACCTAACAGTGACTGCAATAAACATCAAATTATTGACCATTTTTAGAATCATGCTTCTACTGAACTTCAATATTACTGAACTGATTAAACTATCTACCTCCACTAAACGAAATACATTACGTCAACACTTACGCGACTCCTATACAAATATTGCGATCGAAGATAATGCCAAACTCGCTACAGAATCACACAGCTCACAGCTGATTTTGCTAACCCTTTGAGGAGCGTCGCTGATATGCAGGCGGCGTCGCTTGGGCGGCACGCAGTATCTGCATATATTTGTGCATGCATGTGTGGCTGTCTGGGCCTGCTTTCCCACGAAACGCGACGCCTCCATTACAGATCTGAATGAGTTTGACTTCACGCGGCTTAGCACGGAACGTACTATGTGGTCCTCAAAGGGTTAAATACTAATAAGGCCAATGGAAGTCTAGGAATTTCCAAATTCATGCTCAGAGAATGGAGATTCTTTGATAAGCCACGGTGAAACTCCGACATTCTTCAGTCTAACCTATTCGCAGCATTCAAAAAAAGACGCTTATTACCTTCTTAGCGCAGTAAGTCGCTTCTTGATATCCATAAAGCATGCGCGCAATTTATTGCTTCAAGGCTCATAGTTTGGACACGTAAACGAATGAACAAGCTGAATGCAATTCAATGTGCCGCTATTGTGTAGTCTAGTGTACTATCAACCTTTAGAGTTGACCAGTTCTCCACTAGAAAGTTTTACAAACTCCTAGCAAATTTTGGTTCTTGTTGGTTATGAGGGATCAACGGAATAATCTACTTCATTCGCTGAATAGGAATTTTTCAAGCAATGTTAGTGATCATTCGAAGGCTTGAATCTCTGGCTACAATCATTTTAGCCGGTTTTCAAAAAAACCCTTTTTATGACGTTTGTTTGAAAGTAAAATCACTTACTTTTCTCAAGCGCATATTTCTCGCCAGATAAAGCTCTTTCGTACCTCTAACGGTGATCATTCGATAGCGTAGTGTTTGTGATTTTAATGTTATGTTGATATCCTAGAAAGGCCCTTTTTCTGCAAAGCGGAAAGTAAAGCAATACTGATTTACAAGCAAGCAAGTTGGTCTTTTGTAATTTCACGGGCCGACGCGATCATCGTTCGAATTTCGAGCATATGACGGTTGGAGGCTGTTGGAACCACTAAGTACGTATTAGCCTTTTGAGTTTCATCAAAGTGATCATGATGATGATTGATTTATGCCTATTCATGGCATAATAAAAGCATTCAAAAGCTTTTAGTAGCAAAGTCGCGTGGTTTTTTCGAGTGTTTATTTTTCTCAAGTGAAGAAACATTCCATAATTATAAAAATTGCAATAGCTCAAGATTTGTCAAAATTGACTGAAAATTGTGCGAATTTCCCTGTCAGCTTCACTCAGCGGCCCGTGAATTGACCAAAGACCAACTCGCTTGCATGAGTAATCTGTTTTGTTTTTCCTGCTGCATTGCGGAGGAAAGGTCCTTTTTGGAAATGCGCATAGCGCAGGAATCTATAAGTATTAGGGTATCGAATGAATACTAATACTCCAAAAAAAGAGCTTTGGCCCGACGAGAAATATGCGCATGTGTAACATAATCTTATCCTAGATTTTGAAGCGTTACAAAAGGGTCCCTTGAAAACCGGCTACATATGGCTCTAGCCAGAGATCAAACTTTTCGAATGGTAACTGGCGCTACTGTAGGAAATTTCCGTCCGAAGAATAAATGTGGGATATTCCTTTGTACATTTGTAATTTAGAGTAATCCTAATTTTCTTCAAGTACAAGCTCCGAACATCTTCACATTAAGTCTGAATGCATTTTGTTATTGATGCGATTGGGCGGAGTCTTTCCATAAATCTATGGCTTCGATGCGAAAAAGTAAATTATAGGTGAGCTTTCAGAGAATCAAGAATTTTCTAGAAGAAACCGATGCACATCCCGGCATCACGATCACATTTCATCGCCCAATACACAGGATTGTCGGTCATTAAGGCAAATTGTTATCGAGCACACGGCACATTCGGAAGACAAGCCGATTACTGTAGAGAGTAAGGTGAAAATGTATAGCATTCCCCTTGAATCTTCTCAGTCTTAGAGAGAACAATGGCTGTAAAAATCTTATGAACCTTAGATTGAGGTGAGTGCATATACAAGCAGTGAGACAGTTTCTTTTTGCCAGTCATAGTACAAAAAAATCATGTAAACTTTCAATTATTTCTGCTCTCAGATCGCGTTGAGATAACACACTATCAATGTACTTCAAAAAATTTGACTTTCTGAAAACAGAGTATAAGACAGAACACTTTCGAGGAGAAATGGGTTCAAAGCATCGTATGAATTGCCATGTGATGACACTACAGCTACCAGTACTAACGACATGATAATAACCTTTTCGGCGCTGTAGACCCACGACCCTGCATCTTCAAAATGGCATCTCTGGACGGTCTCCACCTTCTTTGCATCTCAAACATCCAGTGCGTCATTGTTAAACCGCAGCACGCTGGTTACAAGAGATGCGGAGGAAATGGAGTAGGTCGTCCAGAGTTTCCAGTTAGAAGTGCAGAGGACATAGGTCTAGGTCTCGAAAGGGTCAAGGCTCTTAGAAAGAGTAGCAAATACACTTACAAAGTAGTAACAAAAAAGTGCGCAAAGAAAATCCTATAGTTTCACTATAAAGAGTACTCAAGAAACTCATTACACATTGACCGAAGCACTTATATATCACTGTTATCTGTAGCTATTCAGCCACTCATTCGAGAAAATTTTCTGAAAAAGCAAAGAAAAAACTGAACTATCTTTGTTGATATCACATCGTAGTGGGCATATACTCTCGTACTTCTGTTTTGAATGTAGAAGAATACGACAGAGATGTGAGCAACTTGCTTCACGACACACACGCGCTGTAGAGATCCCAACTACAAGCATTTTGAATGGATCAACCTGAAACTCACACAAAGCCCAATAAATACTCGTTTACACTATGACAGTATCAGCGTTGAAATCTCATCGAATATTTGAAGAACAGGACTTTGTAGGTCGAAGTTCTACTATCACGGAAGTTCTATAATTGTTGAACTGCTTGAACTGCTAAGAATCTGAATAATTGCATTTTCAAAGAACCTACGGACGTCCTAGCCGGAAACTAACATAGATGTTATTTGCGCGATGAGATTCTATTGTTATCTAGTGGTGCTACAGAATGATCATTGGCTATCGAGAGACATATGATGCCGGCAGCTAGACGAGGTTACACCGACTGTCACGAAACCATTGCAACAGCACACTAATGAAATAATACTTCTTAGGCATATCCAAGCTGTGGAGCAAAGTTGGAGTACTAGTCTTTTCACAAGTTTTGGCACTATAGAAAACCAAGTTTACCAATCATAAGTAATTGAAATTCCTCAACAAGACTATTTAAAGTATGTGAGACCAGCTTGAACGGCCAATTTTATTGCCATGACCTTCTCAGGCAACAAATAATTACCGGTCGCTTTGTAAGAAATTCCGGACTTATCCATAAAATCGATTGTTTGTATAACCGCGCTCTGTACACTAAAACATTCAAGAATACTTCAAAGAAAGAAGATTGTTTTTTATAGCCTAAACGAGATTGGTACGTAGACGCGCGGGAAAGGCCACGCGCAACGGAAGACAGCCAGGAGTTTGCAACAATTCGAATCTATGGATTAGTTAGCGAGTTTTAGAAACGCGGGTGTTGATTTTATAGATTAGTACGAGGTTTCAGAAACAGTCCGATTATAGTGGATTAGTTCTACGGGTTTTTAGAAACAGTCGAACATTCTGGCTAGTTATGAAGTTAATTAGTAGCTATTCCGTTTTGTGGATTAGTTTTAGTCTATCCGAGCCTAAACCATCGTAGCACGGCATGTGAAGGGTATGGACCATTGGCAGATTTGTTAACACTAAGCCATCAGTCCTACATTACCAGCATGACGGGACGCCTAACACCTCCTGCTACAAATGCGGGCTTAATGTGGGGTGGGGGTCACTTGACGGGGGGGCGAACCAAAACCTCCGAAACACCGGTGTATGGCCCCTTTCCGTACCAACCGCGTTAAAGGCTAAAAACATGATTCTTTTTTTTGGAAATACCAAACTTAATTCTGTTATGTGCCAAATTTGTGAATAGGCACACGCGCAGTCCCGGTGGTCGCGGCCCAACAAAGATTTTACTCATAATTCCCTGCTTTACCCGAGTACAAAATGATTGGGGACTACGAATTGCAGTACAAACAGCGCAATTCGAAAATAACATCAAGTGTGGGCCAGACAAACAAATGTTTCGGATCTTTGCTGAGTTTCGCGCTGGTAACCACCAACTTGAGTCACGTCAACGTTTAGCCGTAATTTCATACTGTCTCGAAGCGCAAAGCTTGCATGCCGCCAGGAGTGGCAAAGAGGAAGTTGATTCGACATGATTAGGATTTTATGGATTAAAAATATCCGCTGTTAGCAGGATCCTGAACTTGTTTTTTTTCCCGGGCCCCCCCCCCATTTTGTCTGTTCTACGTCCTCAGATCGCTGCAGCACTTTCTGAGCAGGAAGCAGATTCCGCAACATCAATTCCTTAATGTCGAGGATGGACAACTTTCCCTGGAATCCAGAGATCAGACGAAGTGTCTCATGAGTGGCGACCGTATTGGACTTGGCTGCCGGGTGGAATAATGGCACAAAAAATGTGTTCATAAAGGCAGCTAGATAGTAGGCATATTTTGAATAGTGGATGTGTAGACAAGTTATCATTTACTTTCTGGTTTTTACAAAATTTCGGAGTTTCATTCCTGTAGCGTTAAAACTGTATCACAAAAAACCTAAGCAAATTCAAGAAAATGTGAAAAGTGGATTAGAAAAGGACGTTTTTTTTACAAAATTGTCTACTCTAAAGAATACCTTGGACAGCCATGCATTACATTTTCGTCCATCCAACTGACACTGACCTTATTGCCGACGACGATAAGATCGGTGATTTATCTTCGCACACCAGATAGCTGGATTGAGAATTTTCATGCAAAAAAAGGGACGGATTCTATAATAGCAAAACAACAGGTCGTACCTTGCTTGGAGAAGCATTGTGATGTCGCGTGGCACGGAGAACAACTAATAACTATGGATACTTTGCTTCCCGAAACAATCTGCAGATTTATTCCAGTTACGAAGAATGCATATCCTATGACATTCGAAAAACGATATCAATGAAGATAGAATAGATTCTTCTCAGTTCTCATAAACTGTACTCTGAGTATATATATATATATATATATATATATATCTATATATATATATATATACCTATGTATATATAGATATACATACATTTAGCCTATACTGGCTTTCGAAACAGCACGATGCGCAGAAAACTTGGCCGTTCTCACCAGTGATATTGGATAGAAAATAGAACAACTGCGAACAGTAGAACAGTAGAAGTTGACGTCTAAACAAACAACCATAAGTTTTAGTGACATTCCTCAAAATTTCTTGATTACCAAAATCTCTACATGAATGAATAAGGGATATCGAAATACTTTTTACGTACTCTGGAAGAGAAAACACGCCGAAAAAAACTTGATCTTAGATGGCTCTTTGCCATCAATCCAGTAAATGAGCCGGATTGACGTGTCCATCGCAGTCGAATGAGGAAATCCAACCAATGATGGACTGATTTTTACGAGGGGATCCTAATTACAAAAAATCAGTTTTCTTGATAAAAGGTGGCTGTAGTTAGATTACCATTAGAGTAAAGACTCGATTTCAACCGAACATATATTCATTCAATAGACAAGTAAAAGGATTGACTTGGACCTGAGTGAAAAGGTGTGCGTATGGCACTCCGCATAATTTGTTCAATTCCTTGTAAATCTTCGTCACTGATTCGAAATTTGGAGGATAAATTTGTGAATTATTCAACGAACTTCTTGGTAGGACACTGTTCTATCAGCCAAGCGTCATAAATTCATCACAAAGAAACCATCCTCACTGCCTGATACAATTATATTGTTTCGGGCTGGATAGTAGGAGACAAAGTATAGATGGCTCTCTATAACTGAATTGAAAAGACAACACTGAGAACTAACCTTCGCAAATAAGAGAATACAGATCGAACACAAAGTGATCAGAGCGTAGACATGTACGCTCCCATATTAACGTGGTGAAGTATAATGCGGACCATGAGACTTTGTACACACGCGGGCTCTAATCTAAAACAGATGATCGTTCCACAAATTCTTACAATCTCCTTTCTTGGGAAAAGAAAACTTGTACGAGATTAGTACGCGCTCTTTCAGATTCGACGACCAATGTTCGGCGATTTCGCCCTCGTCAGAGCCTTGACGTACTACACCACAGCATATCTGATTCGTTGATATTGGGTCGTACCAAACGTTCTGGCACTGTGGTAATAAACACCAAATTTATTAAGCACAAGTAATCAAGATGTGATGAGTTCAGTATGATTCAAGTGCGCATTTTTTTGCAAACATTTTATCCCACAACCTGCCTGTACTTGGCATGAACCAAAATTGTCGTGGGAGCAAATTCGCATGCTACTCATGCACGAATGGCACATAGGTGGAAATGCAAGTGAAGCGGAGGGTAAGATCAATGGAGCTTTCTGTGGGAGGCTCAAGCGCCACTGATCTACCACACTATGATCTCCAGCTTTTAAACTTCCCGAACATTTCCTAGTCGTCCATACCGCATCCTTACCATCACCCCAAGCTCCACTAATCCTGCGCGCCGCTCCACTAGCATTTTCCTCTAGGGGCCATACGCGCATGAATACCAAGCAAATTTGTTCCCAAGACACCTCCATTTGAGGCTAGTATAGATAAGCTAAATATCAATTTTAATGAATTCAATAATTTCGCAAGAAGATGCACAATTGAATGGCACCGAAATCATGAAATAATTAATTCTGGTTAATAAATGCTGCGCTTATTTGCCTAGTGTTAGAACTCATGGAACAACCTGATAACTCGTACATGTAGGAAATAGCTAGCAGACTATATATAGTATAATAGCTATACTATTGAATAACTGTGTATTGAATTTATTTCAAATCTGAGGAATATCAACCGAATGATTAGATATGGTATGATATAGTACGAACAGTACGTCCATCTCCGACAAAGGCGAAATCGCCGGAACGTTGGCCATCGAACTTGACGGGAGGAGTACCAACCTCGTGCAAGTTTCGCTTGAAGAATAGGACACTTCATAGGAAATTTTTATTCATGCCGAAGTTCAAAGACTGCCTTTTGCCTAAAATTCTAAAAAAATTATTCAAGCTTACGATTCATATTATTAGTAGATAATAATCTTCTTGGAGTGAAGTGCAAGAGCACTGACACGATTTAAGTTCCCCACAATGTCAACTCCGTCGAGAGAACATCACCGATGAGCGGCATACGCTTTAAATAAAAATATATATAATGAGAAGTACAAGAAAGCAGAAAGTGGAAAGATATCTTTATTGTAGTGTTGCTTTGCACATTAACAAAGAAAACAGATCCAACCAGAGGATGAACAACCGGGAAGGTCACACGAATCGACCCTGATGCTAGTGTTTGCCAATACCTTCCACTGTGATCGCAAACTTCTTGACCTGAATTAGACACACAGGGAAGAATGATGTAATAAATGATCTGAGCTCATGGTAATCATAATGGTAAAAGGATGAGACTTTCGGCGCTGTTCAATCCTTGGAAGATGCACGATGCATTCGTCTCCATTTTCTAACTTCACTTGAGACGATCCAATGCATATTTGGCCTTGACAACGACTCGGCGTTGGCCTAGCGCTGTATCGAGTCAGTGCTGCTTGTAATCCGAAACAAATGTGGGACCAGTCTGGTACCAATTTACCGTGCGAGATCGAGCCATCGGCCTTAAGTGTGACGCAGAGTATCTCTAACCACAGCGTCACTTGCGCTCCATAAAGGAAGCAGTTTCAAGCTAAAGTTCGAGCACACAAAAGTTGTCGATCGCTAACAGATCAAAGTAATTCTCTCAAAGGTAGATATTTCTTGACATCCAATCCACAGATAGAGTATGCATACCACTTAGGCTAGGCTCATCAACAACAGCCTCTGAGACAGATTCAGTAAGCGAAATTCACCTGATATAATCCATTGAGGACTATGAATAGCCATAAAGTATATTTACCGCGCTAAAGAATACATTTAATATTGATAATGGGTATAATTTGGCTTTCTCCCTCATCTGATCAATGTCAGCAGTAGACGGAGGATCAGTGACATTCAATATTCCCAGTGAATCGAGGTTCTTAGGTATATGAAATGTAACAGAAGAGAACCATGAGAAGAAGTTTGAGAAAAATAATGAAGTCAGCATCTCTACGGAAGCTCTCGAAATATCTGCGGCACAATCTTGGAGTAAAACAAAGTGGGCTGAAGGTTTCTGCACGTTCGGCCGTCATACATCAGTTCAAATCTGATCGAGCATACACATTTTAGCACTCCGTCAGTGCTGAGAAGGATCATGAGTTGAAAGAAGAAACCGAAAGGCAAATCAATCAAACTGAATTTTTTCGACGTCATTTAGTGATCAAAATAATGCATTTTAATATGCCTTGCAACCATTTTTGAGCCACGCATGTCAGTGCTCTTTCAAATAGGGCTGACTTATAGAGCCTGAAACACGTGTTTCGATCTTGCGATCTCGTCAGTCGGGCAGTTACGCTTTCTCGTCTTTTGCTAATCTCTGTAGGTGCTCCAGTCCCCACACTAGGAGTTAGCAACGACGAATGCTTTACACTTTATGTCCGGTGAAAAACTCACCGAACACAGAGTGTTGTACACTCAACTGCTCGTGGCTAGTATTTCAATACATCACAACCTTCGTTTTGAGCGTTTTTTGAGACCATAGCTCAAATTTCAGTATGCCTTGCAATCATTTTTAAGCCACGCATGTCAGTGGTCTGTCAAACAGGGCTGACTTATAGAGCTTTTTAGCTAGGCTATAGAATGATTACCAGAAGTCTGAAGAAAGATCTATGTCTTGCGAGAAAAATGCTATGTGTGAAACACATAGGTTTTTGTCAGAAAAAAAAAGCTTTTTAAAAAAACCGATCATGTGAAGCTGTAGCTAAAAATTAAAACTTTCGTGCTCCCGAGCGAATAAGATCGGTTTTAATTTGTCGCCTTATAATGGACAAGTACCGCAAATAATTACATATGATTCCTTGTTCACAGTTCCAATTACAGTTAAATGCGTTATTCATCAACAGGTTTCGGAGGTGTGAGATACCATCCGGGGTTCGTATCGTGAACGTCTGAACCGTCCATCTCAACATGAAGTAAAGATTGTTATTATATCTAATCCCTCACATCTGGAGATTGTAGATCCCGAGTTGATGGGCAAGGTGAACGACGAATCGTTCTATGGTGGTGAAGAAATGTGACCATACGTTGGCAAGTCTACTGCATAAAGACGCTTCATTCACAGAACAGAGAGTGGTGTTCGAAACATTCAATCTGGACAGTTTGTCGAACTAAATGACCCATGATATCACACATATAGTTATTAACAGCCGACAAATGGATTCACAACAGACCGAAGTTTTAGGTCAAGTTTGGGCTCAAGCGCCAGGTAAGATGCAGTGTGCAGGCATACTTTATTGTCTCGATTCGCCTACTAGAGCAGTTACGACCAACTTGCTCAACACACCGGCGGTGGCCATAACTGACAGGTATCCGGTCGTTTCGACGGCAGTTCATTCGCTTACAGATGCCGTGCCGGGTCCGCCGGCATCCGATCATATCGTCCCGCTCCTTTGCTTGAGCTTCTCCAAACTGAGACTACTATATTCTGCCGCATGGATCTAATCATATTCGATCTCCTGATCTACTGAGGCCGTTGTAATCTCCTGCACTGGCCAAACTACCTCACCAACTAGCATATCCCTGGTGTACTGGCTGAACTGCATTTATCCAAAATATCATAATGAGGTATAAAATATAACCTCGCTAGTACACCAACCGCAACAGCAAAACGAGGCATCCAAACGAGGTATTCGAACGAGGCATAAGAAACTACTTCGTTCAGTATAACAACCACAACGGCAAAACGAGGGATCTAGACGAAGTATCCGAGCGAGACATAAGAAATCACCTTATTCATTCTATAAACCACAACGGCAAAACGAGGCTTCTAAACGAGGTATCCAAGCAAAGTGTAAGAAATGACCTCGTCCACTATACCAACCACAGCGGCAAAACGAGGCATCTAAACGAGGTAATCGAGCGAGGCACAAGAAACTACGTTGTCCAATATACCAACTACAAGTAGGCTTTTCTAGAAGAGTTTCGCTTTGCTGACGCACAAGAGCGCATAGATCTTTTTTTAAAGACTACGTCGATGTTGTACTAGATGAAGGTTGACTATGGCTTCCAAGTGGGCAATACGACTTTACTAGTTTTCACTACGGGCAACTATCGCCCTAGTATACTAAAAGGTTTGTTACCTCCTGACTGCTATTCCTCAACGATGACAAACACCTCAGCGCTGGCAGCAATTCATGTAACTAGTGAACCGTGCTATTATTAACCATACCATAACAGGTCAAACTCTAACCTCAGTATTCATTCAGGCAAAGAACACATGTGTTTGTGTAAATGTTCGCTTTTATGCAGACCCCACACCTAATATAATTCCATAAAGCATTCAATCAAATGGAGCGACTGACAAGCGTTTAGAATTGCCACCAACATTCTTCACGCAATCTCAGAACACAATTATTTATCTAATAATGTTGAACGATACAAAAAATTCGAACATCAGATGAGATTCGAACCCGCATTTCACCCTTTCCGTTACAACTGTGTCGCAGAAAGAGTGTTGGCATGACCAGCGCCAGCAATGCAATTGTTAAAACGCTCCCTCGGAAAGGGTGAATCTCGAGTTCGAATTCGATCCGACATTTAAAGTTTTGCACATCACTCAACATTATTAGATTTGTATCTATAAGATCATACATCCGCTTAAAGCGCTTAGAATAAAAAGAATTCAGTTTACTATACATGTACCGGATATCTGTCAACCTGACTGACATCATTGCCGTGATCGTCTTGCTAGATTAGACCGTTAACGGTTGGTTAGTTGCTGGCAGATCGATTCCAATGTGTCGCAGAAAGAATGATGGCAAAACGAGGTGCGCAGGTCGTGCAGTGATTGGCACGCGCCCTCAGAAAGAGTGTACAGCGGGTTTGAACCACGTCTGACGTCCAAAGTTTGGCACATCACTCAATGTTATTGGACTATATTTGCAACATCATGCAGCCGCTAAACACGGTTGAAATGAGAAGAATTCAGTTAATGATACATAGTAAGTCAGTTATTCGCACACATAGTTGGCCTCCGACGATAGATGTCAGCAAAAAAAGTTTTGATGTTCACTGAACAAAAATGCTGCCAAAAGAAGTATCTCACACAAAGTACATCATAAGCTCGATTGTTTCATGTTCTAGTGGGTGGCGCAGCACAGTAGCCAGCCTTGGTGCGTGACCACTAAATGTAAACTATGATAGTTTGAACAGAAGCGAGTGATCAGCGGCACTAGAGGTCAAAAGGCTATACAAATGTCTTGGTCATAATTCGAATATCGAACGTTGAGTTCTAGCCTAGTTGAAAAGAACATCTATGTGACTTTCGTTAAATAACAAAAAAGTGTCCGCTGACGCTGAAGTGACTCTTTCTACATCAGAACATTACTGTACTCATGGAATCAGTTCCAGCGTAAAGCCACCCAACTAAGATAAACAAAAAAACGTATCAATAAAAATATCTTCTTCTTGAAGAACGTCTGTCAAATATCTAAGAGCATTAAGTGAGATGCAAAGTATTTGACCCCAGACGGAAGCTGGACTCGTGTATCACGCATACCGAAGGGGAAACGCTCTCACTACATCACCGAAGCCATCACCTTCCTACCACTCTTTCTTCGATGTAACCTATCGCACTTATCAGCAGCCAACCATCACCAGGTATGATCGGTTAAGCACATACCGGCGCGAAACCCAGTCAAGCAGATAGCTATCCAAAACGTGTAATCTAACGAAACATTTTATTTTCAATGCCTTTCCAAAGCAGTGATACGACGATATAACTATGAACCTAGGAGTTCAAGAAATGTATAACACATCGACGCTAAGGTGAACTGAACCAGCGTCTTATTCATACTGAGGGCACGTGCTACCACTACGCCACCAAATCCACCGCTTTGAAACCACCCTTCTTTTCCAGATTTTCATATGAACCTCATATGCGCAAAGCATTAGCAGTTAGGCTAAATCATAATGTAATCCACCGTTGAGCTGGAGCAACCGCACATTGCATTGCACTTCCATACACATCTCGTGTGATTGGTCACTGATAACAACTGCATTACAAGAGACGATAACATTGTTATCAACGGATTATCGCCCAACCAATAGCTATATGAGACGGCCGCAGAGTATGTTACTTTATTCAAACGATGCTCTACTCCGGAAGGTACGACTGAACCTGACAACATGAATTCAAGTCGAGAGGGAGACCGATTGTGCCCAACTGACTGGAGCTGTCACGGCTCAGAAGGAAGCAAAGGCGCCGCATCGTGAATAAGGTAGGACTTGCACACGAATCTCCTTCAAAACAATCGTGGTCACATCGCTCTGTTTCAACTGATGTGAACCATCGCATACACAGCAACCTCATTGCGTATTACGCGTTCAAACACGACGGTTGTGAAATGGCTGCTCACTGATAACAGTTTAGGTCAGTTTGTATCAGTAGCGCTCCTCTCCGGATAATGAGGATCGACGAGAGCACGTAGACCCAACTGGAAACAGTACTATTGCGGACAATCAACTGGGACCGTCGCGGACTGAGAAATGCAGTTACTTCAATTCAACGGTGTCCCACCGTGGAGTATATGATTCCGCGCAACTTCGTAGATTCGAACCGAGGCGCCGAAACGTGAAGAAGGTAAGACTTGTGTAAGAACCTTCTTGAGAGCGATCGTG
>JAHQIW010006925.1:0-10742 GCA_019055375.1 Parelaphostrongylus tenuis | reverse complement strand
CGAGAATTTTGTATAAATGCATGGGAATGTCACTGAGATTAGTGTTGGACGTATGTTACGCCCTTTCTCACCAAACACAAAGTGCTTGTACACTCGATTGCTCGTGGCCAGTATATTCAATATATCATAAGATTCATTTCCAGTGTTTTCTTAAGACCACAGCCCAAAATTCAATATGTCTTGCTATTATTTTTGAGCCACGCATGTCAGTTGTCTGTCAATGAGGGCTGACTTATAGAGCCCGATAGACGTGTTTCAATCTTGCAATCTCGTCAGTCGGGCAGTTACCCTTTCTCGTCTCTTGCTAATCTCTGTGGTTGCTCCATTGCCGACATTAAGAGTTAGCGACGACGATCAAAACACGTGTGTCGGTCTCTATAAGTCAGTCCTCATTGACAGACAACTGACATGCGTGGCTTAAAAACGATTGCAAGACATACTGAATTTTGTGCTGTGGTCTCAAGAAAACACTTGAAACGAATGTTATGTGTCACAATATAAATGTATTCAAAAGGAGCGATGGTGAAGGGAAGATCAAATGAGGAAACATTTTGGAAAAAAATTGAAATTAACAACGAAGGTCAGCAAGATGAGTTATTCAAGAAATCAGGCTACACTATGATTTGAAGAACCCCAATTTAATTCTCTGACAAACCCATAGAAAGATAAGGGAAATCCATACTCGAAGTAGAACAGTTCATCTTACATCTAAAGCCAGGAACTCAATATGCCTTTCCACTTGAGAACTCTCGTCGAGAAGATTGAGGAACAAAGAAAGAAATGACTGTTTTGCACAATCGGAATAAATACTCAGTTAAGCACAAACCAAAACTGACATCAGCATTTGGCGCTAAATCGTAGAAACATCAGGTATTTCATTTTTGTGTCACATCCAAAGAAAGATGTTCGAAAACAGTTTATGCTTATTTTGTTGCTTTCGTTGCTGACTCAAAAAAAAACAAAAAAATATCACCAGAATGCACTGAATAGAAAATTAGAGCAAAACAGTTCTTTTTGATTTAACCGCTTTTAGCGGTGGGATGTTACAAACATACACATCGATGTAGCGTGATGTGTGAAACTTGGGGTCAGGTGGGACTTGAACCAGCATCTCACCCAATGTGGGAACGCGTGCTTTATCCTTTGCAGCATCGACGTGTTTTGACACCACTTTTTCTAAGCCACCACGCATCTATATGTCAGCAAGCAACTTCAATAGTTTGGCTAGACATAGCCGCTATCTACACTGAACCCCAGAAGCACTGTAGCGCAGAAAGAGTACCAAAACATTCGCCAGTGGTGGAAGGGATAGGCACGAGCTCCCTGATTGGGTAAAATGCGAGTTCAAATCCCAGTTAACTCAAATGTTTTGCACATCCTCTTGCATATGTATCTACGTATATATATATATATATATATATATATATATACTTATTTTCATATGCACATGCACATAAAGTATGCATATACACGCATGTATATACGTATTCGTGCACTTATAGATATGTATGCATGTATAAACATCTATACGTGTATACATATACACGTACGTACGCACATATATGCGCATACATGTGCATCTATGTATGTATATACGTATATATATATATATATATATATATATATATACGGTGTCTTTGAGTGATGTCCAAAACTTTCACGCCAAGCGTGACTCGAACCCACACTTCACCGTATCCGGCGGCGCGTGTTTTCACCCTTTGCACTATCGACTCCTGTTACGCTTAAAATGCATCAATCTGTCAGCAGCCAACCGTTAACGCTTCAACCTGGTAGTCGATATCGACATTGAACTCAGTGATGCTGGCAGATATTGGATGTATATGTTAAAGACAAGAATTCATTTTATTTAATCGCTTTATAGCGGTAGTATGATGTTACAGACCTCCGTACTGCAACTCTCTAAGCACAATGACGTTGAATGATGTGCAAACTTTAACGTCAGGGGGATTTAAACCTGCATTTTAACTTATCCGCTGGCCGCGCTCTAACCCGTTGCACTACCGACGCCGCTTTTCCCATCATTGTTTCGGCGGAGATACTGAAGTATGCTTATAATCAAAAAGAGTGGTGAAAAAACAGGAGTCCATAGTGCACCTGATTAAACACGCTCCGGCCGTTAGGGTGAAATGTGGGTTCGAGAACCGCTTTCCGTTAAGGTTTGCACATCACTCAACGTCATTGTGCTTAACCAGTTGCACTACGGATATTTGTAACATCATACTACGGCTATAAAACGGTTAAATAAAAAGAACTCCATCCTTAAATCTTACATATATCCAAAATTTAAAGCGAAACTGGGCTTATTGTCAATATCGACTACCTGGTCAAACCGTTCATGGCTGGATCCTGACGGGTTGATGCGTCATAGCTTAGAAAGAGTCGTGACAAAACAGCCGTCGACAGTGCAAAAAGTCAGAGTACTGGTCACCCAGCAAGTGTGAATGTGCGCTTGAGTCCCGTCTGAGACGTTTCAACACTTTTCGGCAACATTACCACCGCTATGGAAGGGTAAATTGAAAAGAATTCTGCTTATTTTTTTTCTGCGCACCCATTTCGAAGGCTTTGAGTTTCAACTGTACTTTTAGTAACCGTTTGAAAGCTATAAATCTTTCGCCACTGAGTTTTGTGATCGCTTTCTGAAAATACCCTTATAGCGCTGTATTATTCAAAATAAAAACTGTTTATACTGGCTGCGCTCTTTTTCCAGGGGCTTCGCTCGAAGCACGGAAGGCATATGAACGTATAGGGGAAATTATGTAATATCAGAGTCATACATTTTTCTCTGGAGTTTTCTTCAAAGCAGAAAAACTCCAAGTTGAAGACAAAAATTGCATTCCACACGCAAATCGCGCCAACGTCATCAATCGATCGTCGCTTGAAATCCACGCACGGCCAGCCTCACTTCCCCAGCACACAGCAGCCGACAAACAAACGCGCCGCGTTTGTCAAAAATCGGTCTTATTTTCCTCCTATACTGGAGTGAGGCGGTTTTCCCAGAAAATAAGCAAAACATTGGAATCGTGGGAAACTTACGCTATCGAAAGTTTACTGATAGTGTAAGGGAAGAGCACTGCCCTGCGAGAAATGTGCATGTGTGAAACACGAATGCTTTCTTCCAGATACACGTTATTAAAGTCTTTTCAAACAACGGTCAAGTAGCACAGTAACCAGAGATTTGAGCTTTCGAATCTTACGAAAAGTTATTTTCCAGCGAAACGGAACGTTTTTTCATTTGGCCATATTGAACAGAAAAAAAACCAAAAAATGGTCTTTTTACAAAATCATTTGAGTTCGATCAACTACTTCAACAAAGCGACATGATCCTCCTAGGAGCACATCGCTTTTTCAGCGAATTGTATAAGAGAAGTTTGGCGGTATGTACTGCTGGATTCAACATAGAATATGATAACCCGTTGTCCTGAACTGAACAGTGATGATTGGCTATGACGCTGGTTGAAAAGAGGAAAGAAGGCGATTGGTACAGTACCGGTAATAGCTACTCACTAAGGTTAGCATGGTAAAAAGGCAAAATCGCACTGACTAACAAAAATGTTCAAGTACACAGCTACTTTTACAATTACCGGAAATAGGTCCAAAAACATCATACAGCAAGATATCACCGGTATATAGAAGGAGCAAAACATGCAAAAGATTGCTAGATTGTACTCAATCCGTCGTCACATGGCCAGTGGCCAGTTTTCACACTTAGGCACAAGAATGCTACTCATCACTTTCATCGCTGCAACTTTAGCGTTTTGTGTTCACTAATTTAATGGGCATCGAAACAAATGTGCTTTGCAAAATCACATCAGTGTATATATACCTAACAGTGACTGCAATAAACATCAAATTATTGACCATTTTTAGAATCATGCTTCTACTGAACTTCATATTACTGAACTGATTAAACTATCTACCTCCACTAAACAAAATACATTACGTCAACACTTACGCGACTCCTATACGAATATTGCGATCGAAGATAAAGCCAAACTCGCTACAGAATCACACAGCTCACAGCTGATTTTGCTAACCCTTTGAGGAGCGCCGTTGATATGCAGGCGGCGTCGCTTGGGCGGCACGCAGTATCTGCATGTATTGTGCATGCATGTCTGGCTGTCTGGGCCTGCTTTCCCACGAAACGCGACGCCTCCATTACAGATCTGAGTGAGATTTGACTTCATGCGGCTTAGCACGAAACGTATCATGTGGCCTTAAAGGATTAAATACTAATAAGGCCAATGGAAGTCTCGGAATTTCCAAATTCATGCTCAAAGAATGGAGATTCTCTTGATAAGCCACGGTGAAACTCCAAATTCTTCAGTCTAACCTATTCGCAGCATTCAAAAAAAGACGCTTATTACCTTCTTAGCGCAGTAAGTCGCTTCTTGATATCCATAAAGCATGCGCGCAATTTATTGCTTCAAGGCTCATAGTTTGAACACGTAAACGAATGAACAAGCTGAATGCAATTCATGTGCCGCTATTGTGTAGCCTAGTGTACTATCGACGTTTAGAGTTGACAGTTCTCCACTAGAAAGTTTTACAAACTCCTAGCAAATTTGGTTCTTGTTGGTCATGAGGGATCAACGGAATAATCTACTTCATTCGCTGAATAGGAATTTTTCATAGCAATGTTAGTGATCATTCGAAGGCTTGAATCTCTGGCTACAATCATATTTAGCCGGTTTTCAAAGAACCCTTTTTATGACGTTGTTGCAAAGCAAAATTCCTTGCTTTTGTCACGCGCATATTTCTCGCCAGATAGAGCTCTTTCTTAGCGCTAACAGTGATCATTCGATAGCGTAGTGTTTGTGATTTTAATGCTATGTTCATATCCTAGAAAGGCCTTTTTGTGCAAAGCGGAAAGTAAAGTAATACTGATTTACAAGCAAGCAAGGTGGTCTTTTGCAATTTCACGGGCTGACGCGATCATCGATCGAATTTCGAGCATATGAACGTTGGAGGCTGTTGGAACTCACTAAGAACGTATTGGACTTTTGAGTTTCATCAAAGTGATCATAATGATGATTTATTTATGCGTATTCATGGCAGAATAAAATCATTCAAAAGCTTTTTGTAGCAAAGTCGCGTGTTCTTTCGGGTGTTGTTTTTCTAAAGTGAAAAAACAATTCTTTATTATATAACAAAGATTGCACTAGCATGAGACTTGTCAAAAATTGACTGAAAATTGCGCGATTCTCCCTGTCGCTTCACTCAGCAGCCCGTAAATTGGCCAAAGACCACTTGCTTGCATGAGTAAATCTATTTGTTTTCCTGCTGCATTGCGAAGAAAAGGTCTTTTCAAAAATGAGCATAGCGCAGAAATCAGTAAGCATTACAGGTATCGAATGAATACTAATCACTTCAAAAAAAGAGCTCTGTCCGGCGAGAAATATGCGCATGTGTAACATAATCTTATCTCAGATTTTGAAGCGTAACAAAAGGGTCCCTTGAAAACCGGTTGCATATGGCTCTAGCCAGAGATTCAAACTTTCGAATGGCAACTGGCGCTACTGTAGGAAATTCCCGTCCAATGAATAAAGTGGGATATTCCTTTGTCTATTTGTAACCTAGAAGAAACCTAATTTACTTCAAGTTCAAGTTCCGAACAGCTTCACATTAAGTCTGAATGCATTTTGTTATTGATGCGATAGGGCGAAGTCTTTTTCATAAATCTATGGCTTCGATGCAAAAAAGTGAATTATAGGTGAGCTTCCAGAGATCAAGAAATTTTTAGAAGAAACTGATGCGCATCCCGACACACGATCATATTTCATCGCGAAATAAACACAAGATTGTCGGTCATCACAGGCAAATTGTTACAGAGCACATGGCACACTCGGAAGATAAGCCGATTACTGTAGAGGGTAAGTGAAAAAATATAGCATTCCCGTTAAATCTTTTCAGGCTTAGAGGAAACAATGGCTGTAAAAATCTTATGAACCTTAGATTGAGGTGACTGCATATGCAAGCAGTAAATCAGTTTCTCTTTGCCAGTCATAGTACAAAAAATCATGGAAACTTTCAATTAATTCTGCTCTCAGATCGCGTTTAGATAACACACTATTAATGTATTCAAAAAATTTGACTTTCTGAAAACAGAGTATAAGACAGAAAAATTTTCGAGGAGAAAGGGGTTCAAAGCATCGTATGAATTGCCATGTGATGACACTACAACCACCAGTACTAACGTCGTGATAAAAAACTTTTCGGCGCTGTAGACCCACGACCCTGTATCTTTAAATGGCATCTCTGGACGGTCCTCCACCTTCTCTGCATCTCAAACATCCAGTGCATCATTGTTAAACCCAGCACGCTGGTTACAAGAGATGCGGAGGAAATGGAGTAGATCGTCCAGAGTTTCCAGTTAAAACTGCAGAAGACTCAGGTCTACGGTCTCGAAAGGGTTAAGGCTCTTGGGAAAGAGTAGCAAATACGCTTACAAAGTAGTATAAAATAAATGACCAATAAAATCCATCATTTCACTAAAAGGAGAACTCAAGAAACTCATTACACATTGACCGGAGCACTAATATATCAACGTTATCTGTAGCTATTCAGCCACTCATTCGAGAAAATTTCTGGAAAAGCAAAGAAAAACTCAACTATCTTTGTTGATATCACATCGTAGTGGGCATATGCTCTCGTACTTCTGTTTTGAATGGAGAAGAATACGACAGAGATGTGAGCAACTCGCTTCACGACACATACGCACGTGTAGAGATGCCAACAACAGGCATTTTGAAATGGATCATCCTGAAAATCACAAAAACCCAATAAATACTTGTTTACACTATGACAGTATCAGCGTTGAAATCTCATCGAATATTTGAAGAACAGAGAACTTTGTAAGGTCGATAGTTCTACTATACGGAAGTTCTATGATTGTTGAACTGCTTGAACTGCTAAGAATTCTCAATAATTGCATTTTCAAAGAACCTACGGACGTTCTGGCCGGAACTAACATAGATGCTATTTGCGCGATGAGCATTCTATTTTCATCTAGTGGTGCTACAGAATGATCATTGGCTATCAAGAGACATAATGATGCCGGACACTAGACAAAGCCTCACCGACGTCACGAAACCATATGCAACTAGGACGCTAATAAAGAATACTTCTTGGGCATATTCCAAGCTGTGGAGCAAAAGTTGGAGTACTAGGTCTATTCATAGGTTTTGGCACTATAGAAAACCAAGTTTACCAATCATAAGTAATTAAAACTCCTCAACAACACTATTTGAAGTATGCGAGACCAGCTTGAACACATTTTTGCCACCTCTCAGGCAACAAATAACTACCGCTTTGTATAGAATATTCCGAACTTATCCATAAAATCGACTGTTTTATAACCTCGTACTAAACATTCAAAATAATTCCAAAAAAAAGAGTGTTTTTAGCCTAAACGAGGTTGGTACGCCAGGAGGTTTTAGAAACAGTCGAATCTATGGATTAGTTACGAGGTTTTAGAAACAGTCGATTTATAGATTAGTACGAGGTTTCAGAAACAGTCGATTATATGGATTAGTTACGAGGTTTTAGAAACAGTCGATTTTATGGATTAGTTACGAGGTTTTAGAGCAGTCGATTTTGCGGATTAGTTTTAGTCTACCAGCCGAAACCATCGGCTGAGGGTGATGGACCAGTGCATTGTACACTATGCCATCACCACATACCGCATACGCCTCCCTCCTTGCTACAATGCAGGGCTTAATGTGGGGGCGGGGGTCACTGACGGGGAGACCAAAACCTCCGAAACACCGGTGTATGGCCCTGGCGTACCAACCTCGTTTAGGCTAAAAACTTTCTTTTTTTTGGAATTCCAAACTTAATTTTGTTATAGTGCCAAATTTGTGAAAGGCACTCGCGTCGTGGTCGCCCAACAAAGGTTTTATCGTATATTCCTGCTTTACGAGTACGGATTGGGACTCGATGCATACACCGCCTTCGAGAACATTAAGTGTGCCAGACAAACAATGCTTCGGATCTTTGCTGAGCTCGCGCTGGTAACACCAACTTGAAGTCACGTCAACGTCACCGTAATCTCATACTGTCTCGAGATAACGCAAAGCTGCATGCCGCCAGAGTGGCAAAGAGGAAGTTGATCGACATGAGTTAGGAGTTTATGGATTATCCGCTGTACAGTCCTGACTTGTCGCCATTTGTCTGTTACTCCTCAGATCGCTGCAGCACTTTCTGAGCAGGAAGAAGTTCCGCAACATCAATCATTTATGTCGAGGATGGACAACTTTCCTTAAATCCAGAGATGACGAGTTCTATGAGTATGATGGCAGAAATGTTTCAGGCTGATGGTGCATATTTTGAATAGTGATGTTAAGCAATTTTTATTACTTCTGGTTTACAAATTTGGAGTTTATTACTGTAGCGTCTAAATTTACTAAAAATTCAAAAAAATGAGAAAAGTGGATTAGAAAAGGATTTTTTTACAAAACTGTCTACTCTAAAGAATACCTTGGACAGCCATGCATTACATTTTCGTCCATCCAATTGACACTGACTTCTTGCCGACGACGATAAGATCGGTGATTCATCTTCGCACACCAGATAGCTAAATTGAGAATTTTCATGCAAAAAAGGGACGGATTCTATAATAGCAAAACAACAGGTTGTACTTTGCTTGGAGAAGCACTGTGATGTCGCGTGGCACCGGAGAACAACTAGCAACTATGGATACTTTGCATCCCGAAACAATCTGCAGATTTATTCCAGTTACGAAGAATGCATATCCTATGACATTCGAACAAACGATATCAATGAAGATAGATATAGATTCTCCTCAGTTCTCATAACTGCACTCTGAATACATATATATATATATATATACGTATATATATATATATATACCTATGTATGTATAGATATACATACATTTAGCCTATACTATCCTTCGAATAGCACGATGCACAGAAAGCTTTGCCGTTCTCACCCAATGATATTGGATACAAAATAGAACAACTGTGACGAACAGTAAAAGTTGACGTCTAAACAGCATTGCACTTCCATACACATCTCGTGTGATTGGTCACTGATAACAACTGCGTTACAAGAGACGATAACATTGTTATCAACGGATTATCGCCCAACCAACAGCTATAAAAGACGGCCTTAGGGTATATTACTTCATTCAAATGATGCTCTACTCCAGAAGGTATGACTGAACCTGACAACATGAATTCAAGTCGAGAGGGAGACCGATTGTGCCCAACTGACTTTAGCTGTCACGGATCAGAAGGAAGCAAAGGCGCCCCATCGTGAACAAAGTAAGACTTGTACACGAATCTCCTTCGAAACAATCGTACATCGCGCTGTTTTAACTGATGTGAAGCATCGCAAACAGAGCAACCTCATTGTGTATTACGCGTTCAAACACGACGGTTGTGGAATGGCTGCTCACTGATAACAGTTTAGGTCAGTTTGTATCAGTGGTGTTCCTCTCCGGATAATGAGGATCGACGAGAGCACGTAGACCCAACTGGAAAAAGTACTATCTCGGACAATCAAAGGGGACCATCGCGGACTGAGAAATGAAGTTACTTCAATTCAACGGTGTCCCACCGTGGAGTATATGACTCCGCGCAACTTCGTAGATTCGAACCGAGGCGCCGAAACGTGAATAAGGTAAGACTTGTGTAAGAACCTTCTTGAGAGCGATCGTGGTCACATGGGGCTGATTCACCTAACGCATACCACCGCATATAAAGCAATCTTACTCTGCAGAACGCGTTCATACCCGTCGGTTGGAGTGATGGTTCATTAGAAACAGCTGGGATAAAAGGAGATGATAACATTCCTATCAACGAACTATTAATCAATCAACAACCGTCCTGCATGAAGAAACACTGCCGAGTGAGGTTATTTTATTTCAGTGGTGTTATTATCCAGAAGATGTGGACCCATGAGAGCCACGTAAACCTAAGTGGAAAGGATGTAAAATCATGGATAATCAACTGCGACCGTCGTGGACCGCCAGTTGAAGTTACTTCAATTCAACGGTGCCCCACCGTGCAGTATGTGATTCCACGCAACTACGCAGATTCAAACCGAGGAAATAAGCGAAGAGGGCAAAACGACCACCGGGGAGATTTTTTCTAGAAGCCCCTGAGGCAAAACACTGTTAAGGACCATCGTAATAATAAAGACATAACATCATGAATAATACATACAATACATGTAATCATAAGTATTAAATAAAATAAATCGACGATTCAATAGCATTGGCCGCGAAGGCTCAAACAGTAAATGAATAGACATAAGTGCGGAAAACGCTATAATACTGAAAAGTTAGTCGAAAAATTTTACAAACTTACTGCTCGTTGCATTCGTTGATAAACGCATAATCGCTCGACCAGCAAAGGAATTACAGTACAACTCTTGATCTAAAGAAAACAAACTTCCTGAAGAACTGGAAATTTGAAAAATTCAAATTTTTAACGAATGCTTGAACAAAACGGCCTGAAACGGAAATTGGATAAGGATGTGACATCTTGATAGATGTAGAACCAATAACCTTTGACTGAGTTCCATTAAAAAGCGCAGTTTGAAAGTACGAGAAAAAAGGGTAGCAGAGACGCCAAGCTAAAAAAAAAACAGAGCGAACAAGAACTTGCCTTTACATTAGAATAGTTTCCGCTGGTTCAATTTGAGCGATTACTCTTGGAGTCAAAAACTATACCGTTAGGTGACGCATACTGATCAAG
>JAHQIW010006923.1:0-46568 GCA_019055375.1 Parelaphostrongylus tenuis | reverse complement strand
TCTTTTGTAAGTCGTCTATACTGGTAACTGTGATGGTGTCTTTACGTCCTCAGGACATCCCCTAACCTCTGACCATGTTGCTGCGTTACGTGGTTTGTACAGCTGCAGCATCTAAGGCGCTAGCTGATGCGTCTAACAATGGATGACTCACTGCTGGTCAGATGTGAAGAGGAGTGGAGCACATCGTGCCAGAGATTGGCCCACTTAAAGACGCGGAGGGCCGTGAGTTCACTGGTAGGCGCGCGGGAATTGGCGGGGGGGGGGGTCCAAATCCTAGGGGTCCTATGGGTCCTTGGGGGAGCGACTCGGTTCTCTGAAAAGGGGCTCTTGTTAGGTCGTGGCGGTGCGGTGGTTGCTAGGCGGAATATAGGATCAAGTTTTCACGACCCCAGTATGCAGCTTTCTTTGTTAGTCCGTAGGGTTGCATTGGCTGTGGTCTGGCGGAGGGGGGGGTGCGGGGGGGGGGGGGGGTCAACACAGACTGGGGATTCTAGAATTTATTTGACTTACAGCATAGTTTTAGAGAATTCTGAAACGAAGTCTGGCATTTTCCGAAAGGCGAAGGTTTTCCTTAAGAACGTGTTCGTTGAATGAAAAAAGGAATGATTTGCTGCTCCATTCTTGGCCATTGAGGATACAGGGAGGGTTCGAAATAGCGATTCTACTTTTTGTCAAGAGTCTCGGAATCACACAATCAGAATACATATCCGCCTACACAGTGAATGTAGACACAGTATATGTATCATTTGCTCTATTCTCTTCCCGAGTCTATTAGACAAAGCGTACAAAATATCGTACGAACTGGAAAAAAATTTCTCATAGGAATACGAATTGCGCGTTAAAGAAGGATGCTTCGTGTGCGTTGTGTAATTGGAATACGTTGTATTTGTGTCTTTGTCACGCGCCCTGCGTGAGAAAGAGTGCTTTTTTACAAAAAATTATCGGATGTTGATGTCGTTTTTTTCTAGGATAGGTTCAACACTTCGGCTTGGGTGTCCTGTTGAAAGTCCTGGAAAAACGGAAAAAGCTTCCCTCCTGCTCATCTAACAAGCTTTTAAAAATAATTGTAAATCAGAAAAGTGCCCGAACTTGGGACGTACCGAAAGTGTGTGGTGTTCACACTGGCGCGCTTTCACCCAGATACAGAAATAACGGACCTCATTACGAGCACTTACTTGGGATTAATCGGGGGACTAGAGAAAACCGGAGAAAAGACGATCGGTGTGCGGCGGGGGGGGGAAGGAGGGAGGGCGGAAAGGAGTGGGAGAAAGGTTTTGGCATTAAGAGGCAGGATAAAATCCGACCACCGCATTTTCTTTAGGCAGACAACCTGGAGATTGTTAAATCTGGCATAATTATTGTTTCGTTCATTTTCCGCAGGTTTCTGAATACACATTGTGGTTGTACTAGACCCGGATTTTGCCTATTCTTGCTTGACGAGTGGGGAGCTGGTGTCGTGGGAACGTAGTCGCTTTGGGGGGGTATGCTACCTCCCCGGCGACAATACGTCGAGATGGTGAATATGATAATACATGCCAGCAATGCAAGTCAAGTAGAAGCTCCGACCAGATGACACGTGTGAAATCGTAGGGGGGGGGGGGGGGGGGGCACCATGTGTGGCATACACAAAGGACTGTGTCTAGTAAAGAGGTTCGCGGGCGACTTTTAAAGCCGGACGAGGATATCCGTTATTGATTGACGCCTTGGTATGTACGTGCAATTCCCAGGCAGATTTTCTCCGAGCTCTCGATGGCGGGGGATGAAGGGGTTCGCCACAGGAAGCTTCATTATTCTTGCGCGTCGCTTCTCTAATATTTTCTTTCACGCGCCATTCCTGCATGAGTAGCAAGCGAACTTGCTCCCACGAAGGCTTCTTCTCAGGGCAACTTTAGGCAAGTTGTACATCAAAATGTTCGCGAAAAAATGCACAATTGAACGATACCAAAATCAAGAAATTTGATTACTTCTGCTTAGTAAATTTGGTGTTTATTGTTCTAGTGCGAAACTTATGGAGCAATATTTGATAAGCTCAAATTTTTGGATAATTGTCGATTTCGCCTAAAACTTCGCAGTTCATGCAATTGCATATTGATGTTTATTAACGTATCGCTGAGAAAACAGTCGTTGAGTGAATCATGGACATTTGTCTTTGTAGAGTTTGACATTCTCCTCAATGTTGCGACGATCTAAAGTGCTACAACTGGGTGATTTCAAAGGCCGATTAGTTACTGGTCGAATCGTACAAAGAGTGCAGGTAAACCTAGAATTTTTCAAATGACGTTCCGTTATTGGTATCCATCATTCAACCCTTTTTAGAAAAGGCTTTCTTGCTTTTCCCTCAAACGTAGAAGTCATTCAATAGCTTGAATCTCGGTAATCTGGGCAATGTGCTTAGTTTCTGAGAGGCCTTTTTAGTATGCTGTAACGGGCAAAGATAAAACTTCATATCCTTAAGCGTGCGCTATCGTGCGTGTGTGTTGAATGCACAAAGCGATCTCAAAGCCTCCTCAAGATGACGCGATTTTCGCACCTTTTGAGAATTTTTCTCTCCCTTTAGTAGAAAATGCCAGGTTGTAGTGTAGAAGTGTAGAAGAAAATTTGTTCTGTAGCTCTATGGGCACTGCCTTCTGTATTTATTTCATAATGCTAATGTAACCCGTTATTGAGTCTGAGCAACGAGATAATCACTTTGAGAAAAACTTAGACTTTGTTTTGCACTACTTCAGTGCTTAATGAAGACCATTCCTGAACCAGAATTTGCTTTCAGTCTTACCAAGAATTATGCTTTCATACAAGTGCTACAAATCTATTGAAAGTCCGTTCACAAAACTTATGCAGAGCAAAAAATGCGCGCCTAGTGTGGAATGTTATCTTGCTTTCGCCGTTACAGCACAATAAGAAGACGTTTTCAGAAACCAAGTAGAACATCGGAATCACCGAGATTTGAGCTATCGAATGACTACAAAGGGTCTCTGCGGCCGAGTGGATGTGATGCTTGTCGCGGCTGCGTGGGGCCGAACTCCACCTCCAACACTCTTCCGCAATTAACAGCGAACGTCCCATGGCATGCCATAGTTAGGCTATACTCGAGATTGCAAGAAGACGCGCCAACCAGTATACTATGACGTTCAAGATGTAGACAAAAAAAAACTGTCGAATGTTGGAAGTACTGGGATTCGCTCTGTGAAAGAAGGAACATTTTGAAAGTTTGATATAAGTTGCCAAAAATGATTACAAAAATTCTGAGTGAAGAGAAAGAGGCATCGACGAAAAGGATCGAAAATGGGTTTTAACTATGGAATATCACATCTTTTAACCACACCATTTGTCTTGTATTGATTCTCTCTTTCTCTTTCGTCACGTACTATTTCAGGATGACCTGTACATAGATTTTGGAATGAAGTTCAATGCCGTTTGCAAAGTACCAGCGGTGAATTCTGAGTGGGACCCTTTACGTATTTAATGCATATCGTTTGATACATATCTACTTACATATGATTTTTAGTGCATATCGTGAAGGATCTTCAGTTCTGTTACGACTCCACGATCCTGAATTAAGTGAACGATTTTTGGGTTCAAAACACGACTTGACACTCCTTGAAGTTAATGCTACCTTAGTCCGCCTACTTCGTTCATCAGACAAAGCTGGTATGCATGAAGACCAACCGTAAATATTTTTTGGTCATCCTTTGGGTGAATATAGGTTATAGTTGAAGTTCCCTGATCAACGTGAAGACGAGCGCGTGTGGCTCAGTGGCTAAGGATGCTCTGTGACACATCGTGACCGACCAGCCGATTGTTGATGGTTTGATCTCACGCCCATGACTCACGAAGCCTTCCATCCTTTCCGATCCAGTGTATTGGCACCAGACTTGTCTGGGGGAACAGCAGCACTGACTTTATACATCGTAGGCCTCCGAGAGATATCCTAAGGGTGAAAAAATGCATATCACCTCAAGCGAATATTAGATGAAGGCACATCCTTCATGGACTGATCAAAGCTGAGAGTTTTATCCTTCATTCTTTAGGGTGGTCATAAAGTGGTCGATAAAGTGAACACAGTAGAGGAGTTTTTTTTGCTCTTTTCTGTAATCCATAATAATTTTTAGACGGGGCCTTTTTTTTGCTGAAGTAGGACTTTTTGCTAGCTTAATTGATGGCCTAAATCTCTTTGTTTATGAAAATATACTTGCTTGTTGGAAAGGAGTTTTTGCAGCGCTGACGCAGAGAAAATTAAATAGTTACACACACGTCGCGAGTTATTGCGGACATACGCGAATTTATTCAAAAAATTTTTCTCCATTTCGTAGAAATTCCCAAATCTTTCGTTTTGAAATTATGGAGTATGCTATGTTCCACCTTCTGTAGCTTTATGCTTTTCATTTTCATTTTATATAGCCACATAAATCCGATAAAATGCCTAAACCTCAACCCTAGCAGCTTAAGCTTATGAACGAAAAGCATGTGAGCGTGCAAACGAAGTCTTAGAATAGCAGAGTCATGTGCTTTATCTAAAATTTATGTAAATGGAAGACTTGGTGAGCCTTGAGCACCGGATCAAACCATCAATGACGTGTTTGACAAAGGCGCCTTTGACAATTGCGCCACACGCGCCCCTTTAGTGATGTATAGCTCTCACAAATGTGGTAGACAGCCTTACGTAATATCCCCATGTGCCATTTCTTATTGCGAGATTGTCTCATTTGCACGAAGCAGCAACACAATTCATTGTTTGGAGTTCACTCTAGAGGTGGTGGCGCAAAGCAATCCCAAATAACATCTGTGAGCACAGAAGATGCTGACGAAACATTTGCACATACGTCATCTGTTCCATCAGCTGAACAGCCGCAAAGCTGAAATATCTGTTTTTCTTACCTCTTTAGTGCCTGTTGCTTATCAATCTGCGATGTTCATTAGTCGTTTGTCTCCAGTGAAAGACACGTTTTACAAATCCAGAGATTATTGTTGTGTGGCGAATAATGCTTGAATATTTGTTAGGTAGATTATATTCAGGGTAATAATCTAATTTCTTATCGACTTGTATAAACCGAAATACCTAGACAGAATGTTTCCGAATATCGTACAACCCGCATTAGGAATAATTCCACTTGGGCTTCATTATCGCGCCGTCGTCATCCGGTGAATGTGATCAATTTCATCCATGAGTTTCTTCACAGCTTGAAACATTCGTCTTCTCCTTTCACTGAGTTATTCATTGGTTTTTTGACGTAGATCACCAGTTATCTAGGAGCAGTCGTGCATGGTTGTACTTGTTTCTTGTCCTTGAACTGTCTCCTTCACTTCACTTGTAGATTAGAAGGAAATTTGTTCCATTACAATAAGAAAACGCTAAGGTTTCATGTTGGTTGTAATGGCATTATTGAATTTCTTAGCTTCTTAAAATTTTTAGTACACTCAAGGATGTTCTTACGCGATTCTCAGTTATCAATAGATTATTTCTACATTACATTACATAATTACACATTACATTAAATTACATAATGAGCGCGAATTCTCTTTATTTCCTCATAATCAGAAGGAACCCGTGATGATAGCAGCGGCGGTGTTATTTCTAGAGAAACGCTTCTTGTTGATTATTTCTCATGCTTTTAGTTTTCGTTTTATTGTCGTTCAGAGCAGCTTCTTGTGGCTATCTCACTTCATGATATTTACACACTTGTTTTGCAATGGAATTGTCTCGAGAGCAGAAACGATTGATGCTAAACGACTATCGTTGCGTGCCAAGACAAAATCTGAACTCAAGCGACATCTGCATCGCATCATCAATCGTTTCTGCTCTCGGGACAACTCCATAAAATTGATGTGTAACGTGAAATACATAAAAATAACCGTAAAAAGCTGCTCCACACGATCTCAAAAACAGAGACATAAATGCGTGAAAAATTATGAAGAAAAACGAGAGTCCGGAAAATTTCTTGCCAAGCCAATATCGTCGTCTCTGATTTGAGTTTCTTTTCTTAGTGTTCAATGTGCATTTGAGGTTTTTCTCAAAAATTCACTCAACTCACAATGTGGCATCGTTTGAGAGTTGTGGTTTGACTAACGATGGGCATCTTGACATCGATCTCTTATATTATTTAGACACATGAATTCCTGCGTTTTTGTTGTCTCGAGTGAGAGAGAGAGGCAGGAGAGAGAGGGAGAGAGAGAGAGGGAGAGAGAGAGAGAACGAAAGAGAGAATGAGAGAGACGTAACGATAGAAATGATTTTGATGAACAGGCAACAAGAATATTGTTGTTTCGGATCTCACCGATTGTCTACAGCAAACTTTCTGTCACACATGCAACATCCTACCAGCTACGTCATAACACTTCTTTTTCAAAGTACGTTAACCAAAATCGTTAGCAGCGTCCTTTCTCTCGAGAATGCTACAATCGTTTTATTGTTGTGCACTGATTCTCCTGTATTATCTGTCCTGTATTCTGCTGGCTTTCATTTAGTGTTTTTGTTTCCAGGTACACTAAATCCTTTGTACTGCATTCGTACCACAAAAACAATGGAAAAGCTCTCAACTGACAAGGTATTGTTCTCATCTGCGGCCTTTCATTTCATTCAAGTTTCAACTGGAAAGCGATACTATCGGTTCAGGTTGACGTCAAAGGCAAACGAGTGCTGATTCGTGTAGATTTCAATGTTCCTCAAAAGGACGGAAAAATCACGAATAATCAGCGTATCGTAGCCGCATTACCGACAATAAAGGTGGGCTTGTTTGTGCTTTACATAGCTCTTTGTGGACGCTAAGGGTCGCTCTGACCATCAGTTTGTCAAGGGTTTTTTTTTGGTTGAACAACTGCTTTCTATTTAAAATTTTGGTGGTCAATCAAAGGCTCAAATTTGGGCACTTTCAACAATTTCTTGAATTTTGAAAGGCCTTCTTGGTGCGTTGCTGTTGCAGCAAAAATAAAAATAGCTTGCATTCTGGTTTTAGTGTATCTGCTTGGCTAAAGTTCGTCGATTGATTTTTCCTAGACAGTGTTAATATTCAGTAGCACAATTCTCGAACGACTCCGAAGCTCAAATTGCTTTTTGATGAGATCTCCATGGCGCGCTGTATGATTGAGAATAAAATCATATTTCTCATTAGCTTTCACCCCTTAAGTGTTAATTGGTTGTTCCATAAGTTCTGGCACTGTAGCAATAAACACGAAATTTCCTGACCAGAAGTAACTGAAATTGCATGATTTTGCTATCGTTCAGTTGCACGTTTTTCAATGAACATTTTGATATAAAACTTATCTACACTTGCTTTAAGATAGAGTTGTCTTAGGAACAAATTCTCGCTTGTTAGTTAATGCTTATACACGAATTGCGCGTAGGAGATGCTAATGAAACGGTGTGCAAGATTAGCGAAGCTTGGGACGATAACACAGTCACAGAAATGACGGCGAGGGAGTGGTCTGCAAAGTTCAAAGCTGAAGAGAACAGCTTGGAGGATCAGTCGCGATCGGGTCGTCCTCAGGAAGCTTTATCAATCTTGCGCGGTGCTTCGCTAGCATTTTCGCATGCGCGCCATTCATGCTTGAATAGTAAGCGAATTTGTTCCTACGACAGCTCCACCTCATAGTTATCATACGCAAGTTTTGTATTGAAATGTGCACAAGAAAATACACAATTCAAAGATGCCAGAACTAGCAGCATTAATCACTTCTGACTGATAAACTGCGTGTTTGTACTCTAGTGCCAAAACCTATGGAAGCGACTCAATAATCATACACGAAAATAAATGAGCGTGTAGAGCAAACTATGTCTTACCAGAGTAGTAGGAAAAAATTTAGATTTTTTCACGAAATAAAGAATAGTTCCTTATTGAATAATCAATATCGTTCGCGACTTGCGAAAATATAACAACTGACCTCCGTACAGAGGTAATCCTTCAACGAGTAGCCAGCAACCGTTGATAATTTTTCATGATTGTGTAAAAAACGAGGATAAACGAAACCATTGACTACCTAACATGTTGAATTGCCGTTCTCAGCTGTCATCAAAAGTATCGACAACAAATCTAACGTATGGCTTCGACATGCCTTGAATCAAACACGTCTTTTCTTTGTAGTTGTTCATTTGTAGCGTTCAGCTTTTTCTTTCACTATGCTTTTGCATTCGACTCGTGCCGTCCTCACACATATTCCTGCTAAATTGCTTTCTGACTATTGCAGCCTTGAGAGAAAACCCCTTTGTTCTTTGTTTGTTCGATTGATTGTTCGGGCGATTTAGTGTTACAACGAGGGATTATCGAAGGGGGCATTACCAATATCCTTGCCATATCTCCATCATAATAGGACTGTGTAATGTTAGAGAGACGTACATGCATGCATTTTCAGCATTTACAACGGACAAGCCTTCAATAATTCTTTTGGGATTGCACCTGAGATCTCTGCGCTCAGCGCGACGCAAGCGGCACCCGATTTGCCTAATTTAATCAGGGTTTTTTCTCTGTTTTAAGGAAGTTTCAGGTTCTGTATTTCTTTAACAACTGACTATTTACTCTACACATTCTTGTGCGTTTTGAACATATACGACTCTTATATGTGAAAGAAAAGTTTGAGTGCGAGGACGTACTATTATTTCGCTCTAACAGGGCTATATCAAAACCTAGAAAACTAAAGACTGCCACTAGAATTATCAGGATTGGAGCTATTTAGTGGTCATCAAAAATTCGAATAAATTCTGCGCAGAGACTCCAGCTGAGCACGAGAAAGAATTTTGAGTGTGAAATTTACTGTTATTATTGCTACTACGACGCATTAAGAAGGTCTTTTCATGAACATGGTTCGCTGATTTTGCATGTTAGTGGTATACGTATGTTTCGACGGTTTCTCCAGTTTCATCAGTCTTACGTGCCACATACTAAAATCATGAGGAGGGGGTAACACTCCACAACACTTTTCAAAGAAAAAATCGCGTGTTTGCACGATTTTGCTTAGTCAGTATCTTGCTGTTGCCAAAAAGAAAGCTTAATAAGAGGTATGTGGAAATATATCGTAATTCTCCAACGAGGTTTCTAAAAGTCAGTCGAATGAAGAATAAATACGTTATCGAAATTGCCGTTTTCCAAGATGTCGAAGGAGTACTAAAACTTCAATAGATAATCTCCATCCGACGAAAAAATTAGGAAACAATCGTGCATTCCATGAAATGCACTCCGTCCTCAAGAGGTTAAATGCGAGATCAGTAATGGATGCAGTGTATGATTGAAACACTACACATGTTTAACTCATGTCTTCACTATGCTCGGTTATTTCTGTACACTTTTCAGTCAAGGATATATGTTTCGCAGTGTACATTATTCCATGGTTTATTTGATAATTACCACAATTTTCGGCTGACTCCTCTTCATATAAAACATGCATCTGAGATCTTCACACTTGTATCAGCTGTCGTCATGTTTATCGTAGTTTTGGTGAAGAATTCTGGATATTAGGTCGGTGGTCTTGCCGCTGTGCATTTGGCATCTAAGAAATGCTGTTAGTGATGGCTTTCATGAATCACTTAAAGTGCATTAGGTGTGGGGTCCAGCTGATGTTTGTTAGCTTGGCGTGTCTCTGATTTCTGATTGCTCACGTAGGTTGGATCTTCGAATCCTTTCTTTTTCTGCGATACGAGATACTCTTAATTTTGACTTTCTAACTTTGCGTTCTATAATTCCCAGTGATTTTCCATATTGCCTTCGTAGCAACCAGGACTTTGTCTCGTATGTAACGGAAGGAAAAATTGTTGGATCGAAAAGCAAAATATGGAGTCTGATGTTCTTTTCTCTCATTACTACGTCCTCCATACTTTGCAACTCTTCTCAAGCTACTCGTTTACTCCTCAACTCTTGAACGAATTTTTTTTTCATCATGTCAACTTTCTGGCCTTGATAGACGAAACCGGAGCATCTAGAGATATTCATTCCGTTGAGCTTGATAGGGTATCCAAAACTGATTCGCTCCTCATGAATACCTGCCAGATCTAGTCCGGAGAAGGATCTTCTTACAAAGGATGTCCAATTCTTTCAGGATTCGTTCTTCCTGGTGGGTGCTTGGTTTATAGGAACGTTCTCATCAGTGAATCGAAGATGCTGTAATCATCTGACATCTGTTTTACTTCGAAATCGCTCCAATCTAATATTCGCATGATGTTAGGAAGGGTGTGAATAAATGATTTCGACGCTACTGTATAATTTTCCTTTGCTCATCCTACTGCGTCGATGTTGATGATCGCTGTAAATGGTCAGATTTTTGTTGTATGATATTTTTGTGTTTGCGAGGAATCCTTTTGTACCATACAGTGACGCCCTGTTTGCCTAGACTATTTCTTCCTATTCCTCGAATCCAAAGTTTTTTTTGCTTCTTTCTGATTTTAAAAGGGCATTTGAAAAGGCGATCTCATACGCTGGATAAATTTTTCATAGGACTGTTTGCAGATCATTCGAAAGCTGAGATTTTAGGCTACAACTCGACGTTGCCGGTTTTCGAAAAAACCTCTAGACGTTGCTTCAGGAGGAGATTTTCTTGCGCTGCAGACGTGCATTATTTCTCGCCGGAGAGAGCTCTTTCTCTGAAGTATCAGTAATCATTCGATAGCGTAATCGTTTCTGATTCCAACGAAGGAGTTTTGTACCGTGTAATATAGCGGAATAAGGAAAAATAAGTGGTTTTGTGAAGCATAATTTTATTTTGGATTTTGCAGTGAATGAGGTCTGTTTTCATTTGTCTCCTTATAATCACAAGGATCGTTTTTTTTTGTTTTGATTTCATAGAAGTGAGCCGACGCAGCCTCGTGTCTTTTCGGATACTTCACTTGCCTTGTTATCATGTGAATGTAATTTAGAATACAACATGTTTTCGTAACCCTTCTTGCTGGCATAAATGTCCTCTCTCAGTGTTTTGTCAATCATCTTTAGGATTAGTCGCGTGAACAGCTTATAAACGACATGCAAGGATCAAACTGGGCGAGAGTTGCCGTTTTCGTGACGGGATTCCTTTCCAAAAAATAACACGGCTTGCTGGTCTTCCGTTGAAGAAGGACCGTGTTTTGTGGCAAGTAAATTGTGACAAATAACTTGTGAAGAACTGAGTCAGTAGTCAGGTGAGAACTGGCGTAAGGTCCTCTAAGTGTTTATCTCTTACTCTGCCTCTGTCAGGTTGTTGATCGATTCCTCACCGATGAAGCGACATCTCGTATTTCGGAGAGGAAAACGATGAGTTGGCAAATCCATGCTAATTTATTTCGAATAAAATAGGAAGATGTCGCTATTGAAGAGGTCTGAACAGTACCTCTGAATGACTTATTTCGCCGCTATTTTGGAAGCTAGAACTTTTCTCCTTCAGTGTCTAAGTACAGTACTAATGGTTTTGTTATTGGCTGATTTTCGTGGGCGTTGAGAATACTTTTTAGAACCTTTGCAGCTTTGACCCTTGTGCTGGTATCAACCCACTAGCTCATTCTTTCGCCTTTCGGCAGTGTTTTAGAAGTTCGGACATAAGTTAGGGTTGTTTATGGCTTCTACTATATCACGAAAACGTTTAGCCGGAGTGTTCCTGAAGACAGACTGCTTTTAGGAGCTTCTATTCTTTCAATCCTCATAGCGCCAACGTGAAAAAGCTGATTAATAGATGCTCGTGTTCCTTTTCAGTTATGTCATTAACGACACCTTTCAGATGCCTACGAATGATTTAACACATGGCATTCCGTACATACACTAAAGCTTACGTATCTTCTGTAATGATGCTCATTAAAATATTTATCAAACCCTCTTCGGCCCTTCTCCCACTTTGTCAAACAAGGAAGAGAAGCAGAATTTTACCATGAGACGCTTCACTTTGATTGGAAAGAACGCATAAATTGAAGTTTTGCAGGATAATGCTCTCCACTTGGAGTGCCCCACGTTCACCATTGTGAATGGGGTTTTTGTAATGACCAATTACTATGGATGTTTTTCGACATCATCATAGGCTGTGGTAGTCTCGCACTCTGTTCATTTCATTCGTCAGTCTCAATATTATGCTTTCAGACGTTCTTTTGGGTGCAGTCTTCAAGTGCAAACCTGCACATATGACCTCTAGTAATGTATATTCTACTTCTGTAGAACATCCTTGATTCCAATTAGAGTGCTAGGGTAATATCCCAAATATACATCTCAAAAATGATGAGTGATATGCACAACATTTGACCCCGGGCACAGTTAGATTTGAACTCCCGTTTCACACATTTCGGTGACGCGTGCTACCGCTACTCCGTTGTAGCCAACGCTTTGCTCCCATTTTTTCTTGATACGAGCTGTCAAAGCTGTCAACGCTCATCCCTCAACGGGTTTTGATTTTGTGAGCATATATCAGCAATCAGCCCAGTTTAGCTGACACTTTTGAAACTGTATAATCCATGTGAATTCTATATTTTACCACTGTTTGACAGTGTTATGATGCTGAATTATAGGTTATTCCCAATTGTTTCAACTTCCATATCTCCGTACTTTTTTCATCACAAACGTGTCATTTTGTTCTTCAGATGTTTTGCTTATGACCCAGTGATAGTTTGTGAGAGTTCTCATGACATTCAGTTATATATCTTTCAGTACTTTGCTTCAATATTGTCTGGATAATGGTGCAAAATCTGTTGTCCTCACGTCTCACCTTGGACGTCCTGATGGGAAGAAGAACATGGAATACACACTGGCTCCTGTTGCTGTAAGCTCAAGAAACTTCTCAAAAAGTCTGTACTGGTCAAAACTTTGCATTTTCTCGTACTTGCCATTCACATCCACAATTTTTTTTTCAGGGATGTGAAGTTCTTAGATGATTGCATTGATGCTGAAATGGAATCGGCTGTTGCTGATCCAGCTCCCGGTTCTGTCCTTTTTGCTCGATAATCTTCGTTTCTATGTCGAAGAGTACGGCAAATGTGTAAACGAGAAAAACGAAAAGGTACACGAAAATGTGACTCAGAGGAGGAATATGGTTTGTGCATGGTCTTTCTTTTTTCTACTGGATTTTGATTTTCACGTCAAAGCTTCTCCCGAAGCCATTGAGAAGTTCTGCGCTTCGTTAACCAAACTCGGTGATATCTACGTCAACGATGCATTTGGAACTGCACATAGAGCTCACAGGTTTATAACTTGTCCTAGCAATTGTGACCACGTCATCGATGTTGCCTCCAAGAAACACACAAGTTTTCTGTTCAGTGGTTGGTGTGAAACTGGATACACGCGCTTGTGGATTTTTAATAAAGAATGAACTAGTCTACTTCGGAAAGGTTCGTAGGAATTCAAAATTTTTTATACAAATAATACATTCGTAAATATTCTACTCTAGGGGCTATGGAACCTTGCCAGACCATTTCTGGCTATTCTCGATGGTGCAAAAGTTTCGGATAAAATTCAGCTCATCAAGAATATGCTTGACAAGGTGTGCTCAAATCGATCTTTACCATTCGTTTTTTGTTGATATTTGTTATATTTGTTATTGAGTAGGTGGACGAAATGACTATTGGTGGTGGTATAAAAATCACGTTCCTCAAGATTGACCAGAACGTCGAAATTGGGAAATCGCTCTTCGATGAGGAGGTTAATAGAAGTCTCCATGCTCCACTTACTTTCGTTTGATCTGAAATTCCACGTGCTATATCCGGTTGAATGATATTCAATGTTCAAGGGTGCCAAGATTGTCAAGGATCGCTGACCAAGGTTAAGGAAAAGATTGTGAAGACTCGTCTGCCTGTAGATGTTGTTGCCGGTGATAAATTTGCTGAGGATGCCTCCTCTAAAGTGGCCACTCTTGCCGAAGGAGTTCCTGCAGGTTTGTAAATTAGAGAACTTCTTAGATTATCTAATTGTCCTGTCTTTATACTTGTCAGTGCGACTGGTAGGATTACTGTATGCAAGTAATATGTTGGTATGTGAATTAACTCATTTTATCATAATATTAAAGACTGTTCAGAGTTTTTTTATATGAAGGATAACAATCTTCAGTTCAAATTCAGTTGAGCTGTTTTTTGAGGCGTTATATCTTCCAAGCGATGCTATCAAAAATTAAACTCCAGTAAGATCCAATGATTTCGTGGAAACTGATTTACTGTGTCACTGATACTTTCACTAGCTCAAAGGCTTTGTGTAGTTCCATGGAGTACATTTGATCGGTGGTAGTAATCTATGAATTACAAACAATCTTGATCAAGTTTCTGGCTAATGAGACACTTTTGGCAAGTTCTGCTCTTTTTCGAGTTCATTACATATCTTTGGGCCAATATTTCTCATAAATCTCACATTTTAGGCCATATGGGTTTGGACGTAGGACCAAAAAGTTCGGAGTTATTTGCTGAGGTTATTGGTCGCGCAAAAACAGTTGTTTGGAATGGTCCCCTGGAGTTTTTGAATTTGAGAAGTTCTCGAAAGGAACGAAGGCCATGATGGATGCCGTAGTCAAGGCGACTTCTGGCGGAGCTGATACAATCATTGGTATGAACGCTTTCTCCTACATCACGTCATTGTCGTACTATAGTAGATTCCATCCGTGAAAATCCTATTCAGGTGGTGGCGATCCCGCAACAGTTTGTAAGAAGTACAATACTGAGGATAAAGTAAGTCATGTACCTACCGGTGGAGGTGCTAGTCTTGAACTCCTCGAAGGTAACGTATTTGATTACATGCGATAAAAGTTTGAAGACATAGCCCGATTTATACGGATCATTTCAGGGAAAGTGCTGCTGTAGTTGAAGCGCTCTCGCCTGCCGTTTAAACACCACCTTGTTAGGAATGTCTCAACAGAGATTTTAGTTTAACCGTATAGTTTTCGATGTATGCTTTTAACACCGGTGATAACAAAACCTGTGGACTTGCGATCCGTGGTAAATCCTCTGTTCTTGGTAATAAATCATGCTTTCGAACGTTTCTAGTTTAGTGATTGTTGAAAAAGTAGTATTACTCCTCCACTGAAGTTCTGTCTTCATTTCACGTATGTTATCTAGGTGTGGGAAGTACGAGGCCCTACTCATAAATTGGTTTGTGTGGTAAGAGTCTAACTGCCTCAAAAAAGTGTTACAAGTTTACAATTTGAATTTACTATGATAGACTAGTTTTTTTTCCATGTGTAACCTCGAGGGAAATTTAACTGCGCACACTTCGAATAATGTTTCATAGGTCGGAAATAGTATACTGAGTGGTTTCGAAGAACTTTGCATGGTTGATTGACTCCAAAAAAAGAGCTGAAGTGAGAGTGTGTTGATAAGGGATGTACGCAACACAAGTCCATTTTTCTCATTCCCACTTCTTTAAGAGCTATTAAGGTGTAAGTGGTTACTGGAGCACGAAGGAACATTGAGGGCTTGTGCCATGCCAAGAGGTCTACTATAACTCGCTACTTCGCATGAAGGTTTCTCCCTACTTGAAAAGACTGTGAATATGTGTGTAGATTGTCAGGTGATTCGACACGATTCAGTGAAAAAGCGCCGGTGTGAAAACATAGTTGTTGTAAGTGTGGAAAGCGTGGTTAGAATCGGGTACTCTCCATGTTCTCTCTCAAAGACCACTAGTAGAGACTGTACTGCCAAGAGCAACCGCCAGTTCAGGCGGACAGGGAACACTGAATGTGTGACGATCTTACAAATGGTTTTTACAGAATGAGAAATATATTGGAAAACTACCAAGTTATTGTTCGAATCAAGCCTCATCCTATGCGCTTTGCGAAACTCCAAAGAAACGTTTTGACCATAGCACTTGTGTCTAGCCGATAACTGTAGGAAATTCTCTGTGGTCACTTCACACGACCATATCTGACTTTCTCAGATCATGTCGTGCTACCACATGCGCCTTGTTTACATTTCGCCTTTCAGTCGCGCTATGCGGTTGATCATACTGTTCGAATGATGAATATTGGTTTTACACCAACTGCAATCATATCGTCATAAATATTCTAAAGGTGATTGTATAATCTCTTGTTCAGTGTCGACTCACCTAGTTCCTTGAATATCCTACAAGTTCCTCCAAGGCAACCACTTCAAATTCTATTCACTGGTCGGGCTATCATTTGTCCTCTTGGTTGCTAACTCGTGTCTTAACAACACACCATACTGAGAATTAGTTTCGACAAGTGATGTTGTTGGTATCACTCGCTAATTCTATGATATTCCGTTGCCAAACAGCACTGATGATACTATATCAAAAACAATTGGATTGTAAATTCTTTTCTGCGATGCGCCGTAGTGCGATGAAGTTACCGCCTATTTGATCAAACAATTAGACAGGTTTTTCACAAGTTTCGAGAGCTTAAAAGACTGAGATAAATATTTTATTGAAAATAAAACTATCATTTTCATCAATCACTGCGGTCGACGTAGACGACGCCGAAATTGGTTGGGAATGGGGGAGTCGGAGACGAGCAGATTGGTCGAAGGTTCTGAATTATATGGACTCCACGCTGGCTGAATAGAGAATATTATATGGAGCGATAAACTTGTAGTCGAGTACATCGATAGTCAACAGAATACTAGAAAAATTTTATAAAAGGTTATAGGAACGTACACCACAAGGTCAACGACGTAGACATCGTTCCCGATTTCATCTTGGCGACTATGGCGAAAGCAACCAGTAATCGTTTACTGAGAAGACGAACGTAAGAAACAATATAATTGAAAATAACAGTAGTTCCACATATATGGTGGTCAAAGTGCTAAAAACTTTTTTTAGAAGTATATAAAAAACGTACTCCACTGCAATGTCGTCGTCGGCAGGAAGAACGCTCCATCTCCAGTTCTGTGGACGTGATGAGAGTGGTGGAAGCCGACAAGAAGAGATGGTGAGACTACACCTCAGCTGGTTCTCCAGCAGCTGGGGGGGGCCTCCTCCTTTTTGGAGAGGATGATCTGCTTCTCGATTAGGTTCCATGCGGAGCTTTCTTGGGGGATGTTCTATGCTTAGAGAGGTTTCGACTGAATGCTCAAAAGAAAATGATGATGGACTGATGAATCTCCCTTTTATATCCAACATTGTTATTGTGCACGGATAATCTTAACGACCTGAATGATAATGAGGAGCTACGATAGTATACCTATCCTTATCATTAAGTGATAAGAATTTATAATGAATTTGAATGACAATGAGAGGTTGCGGTGGTTATAGTTTAGCACTCTACAGCTCATTTCAGAAGAATAATACGTCTTTCTAAATTATACCTGGTGATTCGGCCGTTATGTTTTCTCTAACACAAGATGGCTAACCTCTAAAGAAGTCACGCCAGTCTTGAACGATTGACCTTGTATGTTGAAAATTCAAGCATGAGTCAATCAGTTAATCCGAAATACCGTTCATTGTGACTTACTTTTCTAATTATTTTTTGTACAAAGAAAAGTCGAGCCGAACACCTGAATGATGATCTCAATAAGCCATTTCACGGTGCCTCGACTGATTCCTGGTTGCTATATAAATACTGATTCAGGTGCAGATAAAAATCGCATTTAAATGACACGCTCTAACGTAAGACCAGGTTTGCCGTAGGTTATGATGTCACGAGTGTGCTATGCTCAAAAGTACAGTCTTCATGCTATATAATTGGAGGAAAATGATTTGTAATTCACTTGATGAAGTGATTGCACAACTTAACCTACGAGTTCCTCTTTTGCGTCATGACAATGTTGTACCTCAAGCTCATCTTCAAGCACATAAAAAGTGGACTCTAGCGTGTTTCCATGACTATTAGTCTCAATTCGAGCAGAAAAAAAATGATCATTATGTTAGTCATGTAAGGAATTATAGAATTTAATAGCTGGATAAGGAACAAAGCTGCTTCACTTACGAGGTCAAATCTTAAAACAAAAAAAAAGATTGTCTATTGTAAAGTTCCTATAAATTCTTCCAAGTTCTCAAAATTTACACTTCGTCGACCATGTCAATATGTCTCTGACCTTATTGTGTCGTATTACTCTGAATTTTCAGTGAAATGAGTCTAGTGCGTAATAAAGAATAGAAATAATGTGTGATGTAGATGTAGGATAGTAATTGCGACAGTTCTAGTGCTCCTGAATGGCCCTGTAACCTAGTTTTAGTAGTTATTTAGAATCACAAAACTAGGCAATTCTGAGGCGAAGTTTGATATTGAAGAGATTCTCACAACGATCCGAAGAGCGAAAAGAAAGATTTCGCTTCGCACTCTGGAGTTTACGCTACTCATGCTTAAGCTTACTAATGAGTTTATTTGCTAATATGAAGTGAAAATGGAATGGTAAGCTAGTTTGATTGAGTTTAACTACATATATATATGTATATGTATATATATATATATATATATATATATATATGTAATTAGCATACACCATATATACCTCATATACAGGATGTATGTATGTAATATATATATACATATATATGATGCCATGATTCGCACATGTTTTCGTCGTAATGTCGCCTCAAAATCGTTTCTTAGCGCCTTTACGAGAGTGTAGGGAGTAGCCATGATTTGTTACTCCACTGTGGACGACAGGGTGTAATCCGCTGGGTTGAGGTGCGATAAGTTTAACTGCCAAATATCCTTGCCCAAAATCCTGAATTCGGCTCTTGACAGATGGTAGGCACTAAGAGGGTCGAATACGCAGTAGCCGAGTCCTGCTGAAGCCTGAATCTGTTGGCGCCAGTGTGTTGAGTAGTCCAAAGCTCCAGTGTGCCCCGTAAAACTTGCTGCTGATAACTGGAAACGTTGATCTTGACGTTCGTGTTGATGAAGACCAACGGGGTCTTTCCGGTGGCCCAGACCATGACAGTGGCCAAAAAATGACTACGGCCTATACTTTTTGCTGCAGTGGACCTCCGCTGGCCCTCCTTCAGAATATGACATCAATTCTGACGACTATATAGTATTCGGCCGTGAATATCTTCTCATTCGTAAGAAGTATCTTCGACAAGTGAGCAGCAACTCCGCAAACGAATCCTACGGCAATCCTACGAAAGCCGTTTTTGTTTCATCTTTTTGAGCAGAAAGTGAATACGAGTGATCTCGTTACTGTGCAACTTCAGTTTGTTTTTGGCAATGTTTCGGATGCTCCACTCGCTGATCCCGAGCTTCAAGAGCCATTTTGTGCATCGAACGCTTCGAATTTCGTTGAACTTGGCGACAGATCTTCTGAATGTTTTCCAGAGTAAACGATTTGCTTGGACGTGCTTTTCAATGGTGCTGCTTAATCCCTTAAGTCTCTTTGAAAAGTTTCACGGCTTTGTGGACACTTGCTGGTTTGAAAACAGTCGATTTTAACAATGTCGATCGTTTCCATTACCGTCTTGTGCAACTCAAGTACTGCGATACGTTCACATTTACGATCCATAACTTAAGCACAAACGAAGATAGACAATAAATTAAAATAGATTCTAGACCAAAATTGAATGAAGAATTAAGTGAAATTATCAGAATCAATAAAAATATTATATCGATGTTAAAACTAATAAAATACGGAATTTTCAGAACTTTTCTCGCATGTAATCCGAGCCAAACCGCCACCATGGACGACAAGTGCGCGAAAGAGAGATGAATGGAAATTTCGTACTACAAGTGAAGACGCGCAGTCCAAGCATCTAGGTAAAAGAGTATCCAACAGATGATCTTTCCGATGAGTTGAACATGTACCAAGTACTCGATCAAGGATAGCTGCTCATTCGCCCATTCGGACGCCATAGATGCTAGATGCCCGGAATGTGGCCGTATAGTTCGCATCGCATAATTTCCGTAAGCCAGTTGCCCCAAAGGATAGGTATCCTCAGAATTGTGAAAAATGAGTTATAATAGTGGTATATATATATTCCATTTATAGCCACGGACATTAAGCTGTATACCATTGAAAATGTATTTCAGTTCCAGTGTCCAGTCACCCACAGACGCTACTATGCTTGTGCACTACAAGTAGAATAACATTTTCAAACTAGAATACATGTCATTGCTTCAAAGATCACATATAGATGTGCACGGATTCCCTTTAAATTTTGTCATATACAGCAGTTTTTGAACCCTCATAAGCAAGGCATGTTCCGCCTATTTTAGGCTGATAATCTTTCGATAGCTTGAATGTTGGGGACTTACAATTCTGGACATGGTATTCGGATAGACCTTCTTGGTGCGCTAACAACGAGAATCAGATTGAGTTTTACACTCTCCGCGCATTATGATCTCGAATCGCGCTGTGCACAACGATCACAAAGTTGCCTGGAAAGGACAAGTTTTCCGTTATATACATAGAAATCTTTCCTCTGTTTTGTAGAAATTGCAAAGTTTTCCGCGCTAGAATCTTAGTAAGAACTTTGCTCTATAGTTGCCTGAGTATGAGCTCTCTAATTTCATATTATACTGCCGTATAAATTCACCATGAAGTTGAGCAACAGGCTGATTAATAGAAGTGCGGAATGCGATGTTCTTTTTCCTCTTCCAACGTTTTATGAATACCGTCTGGAACGCACACTGTGGCTCATAATCACCAAATTTATGCTCTTGAGTAGTTATTGAAAGTCCATTAGAAGACCATCAACAATCTCTAACGGAGCACAAAATGCGCGTCCAGTCCAAACCGTGATTTTATTTTTGAGCAGACCTTTTAGAAGAAAAGAAAACTGTAATATTAGAGTCGACGAAAGTTGAGCTGTCGAATTTCCACCAAAAATCTGCGAAGCGAAAAACTCATCACCCCTATAGTATCCAAGATTGGATTGCAAAAACGAAATCTACCCGATCCCCAAATGAAAAAGACCCTTCAAAGTGAAGTACCCTTCGTCGACCATTCTTCACATAGAAAAAATTCTAACAGCAGTTTACCACAAGTGGTACGATAACTACATAAGGCGAGATAAGCGTAAAGAAGCTATAAAATGAATATAAGGCAGCATTAGACACATCAATTAATGAGCTAAATGTATAGAAAAAGTAGCAGTGGTTACTATTCGTTAAAAAAACAGAATAGTAAGGAGCAGGAGGCGGCAATACGTCAACAGTCAGTTAAACTAGAGAGGCATTATCCTATGAAAAAATTGTGTTGATATACACGCAAAGACGTTTAGAGATATTGAACAAACAAGAAGCAAGATACTATCAATCTTCGGCACTGTACAGTTTCTGTACCTCATGCTTTTGACTTGAACGACGTTCTCTGAATCGGGTGACGGCTTTTCGAGTTATTGCGTCTTGAAGCCAAAACTGCATTTAGAAGCATATGTTTATAACCATGAAGGGTTCAAGTCGGTTATCGCACCGTTCTCCATCTATTCAAGTGCAGTTTCTGCTTTTTCCAGACTTTCAGTGGCCATTAAAAAGCTTGGATCTTGGAAATTTTATTTTTGCATTAGTTTTTGAGATGTCCTTGTAAGTGCGCTGTAGCAGCTAAGATGAAATTGTTTTTCACACTCGGCTTGCATTATTCCGCGCATTTATGTTATTTATTTGGAAATTTTTCTCCGTTTAATAATAATTTACTAGGTTTTTCTATGTTGACGTTCTCTAAAAAAACTTCACTCTATTACTTTATGAGCTTAGGCTTCCATTTTCACTTCATATTAGCAAATGAACTCAATACTAAGCTTAGGCATGAGTAGCATAAACTCCAGAGTGCGAAGCGAAATCTTTTTTTTTCGCTCTTCAGCGCGTTGTGAAAATCTCTTCAGAAACCAAACTTCGCCTCAGAATTACCTAGATTTGTGCTTCTAAATAACTATTAAAACTATGACAGAAGACCATTCAGGAGCACTGGAACCGTCGCGATTACTATCCTATATCTACATCACTGAATTGTTCTATTCTTTATTACGCATTAGACTCATTTTATTGAAAATTCAGAGTAATACGACACAATAAGGTCAGAGACATATTGACAGGGTCGACGTAGTGTAAATTTTGAGAACATGGAAGAATTTATAGGAACTTTACAATGGACAATCTTTTTTTTTGTTTTACGATTTGACCTTGTAAGTGATGCAGATTTGTTCCTCAGCCACATATTAAATACTATACATGACTAACACAATGATCATTTTTTTCTGCTTGAATTGAGACTAATAGTTATAGAAACACGCTAGAGTCCACTTTTTATGTGCTTGAAGATGAGCTTGAGGTACAACATTGCCATGACGCAAAAGAGGAATTCTTAGGGGAAGTTGTGCAATCACTTCATCAAGTAAATTACACATCATTTTTCTCCAATTATATGAGCATGAGGAGTGCACTTTTGAGCATAGCACACTCGTGACATCATAACCTACGGCAAACCTGGTCTTACGTTAGAGCGTGTCATTTAAATGCGATTTTTATTTGCACCTGAATCAGTATTTATATAGCAACCAGGAATCAGTAGAGGCACCGCGAAATGGCTTATTGAGATCATCATTCAGTTGTTCGGCTCGACTTTTCTTTGTACAAAAAATAACTAGAAAAGTAAGTCACAAAGAACGGTATTTCGGATCAACTGATTGACTCATGCTTGAATTTTCAACATACAAGGTGAATCGTTCAAGATTGGCGCGACTTCTATAGAGGTCAGCCATCTTGCGTTAGCGAAAGCATAACGGCCGAATCACCAGGGTATAATCTGAAAAGAAGTATTATTCTTCTGAAATGAGCTGTAGAGTGCTAAACAATAGCCACCGCGACCTCTCATTGTCATTCAAATTCACTATGAATTCTTATCACTTAATGATAAAGATAGGTATATTATCGTAGCTCCTCATTATGATTCAAGACGTTAAGATAATCCATGCACAATAACAAGGTTGGATATAAAAGGGAGATTCATCAGTCCATCATCATTTTCTTTTGAGCATTCAGTCGGAATCTCTCTAAGCATAGAACCTTCCTCAAGAAAGCCCTGCATGGAACCTGATCGAGAAACAGATATCCTCTCCAAAAAGGAGGAGGCCCACCCAGCGGCTGGAGAAGCAGCTGAGGTGGCCTCCACCATCTCATCGTTGTCGGCCACCACCATCTCATCAAGGTCCACAGAACTGGAGATGGAGCGTTCATCGTTGCCGACGACGACATTATAGTGGAGTACGTCTTACATACTTCATCAAAAAAGGTTTTTTTTTAGCAACCTGTTGACCATCAATATATGTGAACTACTGTTAACTCAATTACATTGCTGATTACGTATTCTCTTCTTCAGTCAACGAGTACTGTTGCGTTCGCCAGGTCGCCAAGATGGGAGTCGGACGATCTTCTACGTCGTCGCCTTCGTGGTGTACGTTCTATACGCTTTATATAAAATTTTTTTAGTATTCTGTTGACTAGCGATATATCTCGACTACTGCTAATCGCTCACTATGAATTCTCCTATTCAGCAGGCAGCGAGTCTATATATTCAGAACCTTCGCCAATAATCTACGCATCATCCGACTCGTCAATAACTTCGACGTCGTCCACGTCGACCGCACTGATTGATGAAAATGATTAGTTCTATTTGTGGATAAAAATATTGATCCCAGGCCATTTAAGCTCTCGAAAACTTGTGAAAAACCTGTCTAACAGATTATTCAAATAGCAGTAACTTCATCGCACACTAGCATCAGCAGAAAGGATTACAATTTGGTTGCTTGATATAGTACCATCAGTTCAGTTTGGCAATGGAATATCAGAAAATTAGCAAGTGATACCGACAGCATCACTTGTCAAACTAATCTTCATTGTGGTGCGTTACGAGACACGAATAAGCTACCAGGATGACAAATGATAGCCCAACCAGTGAATAGAATTTGAGGAACATCTAATGATATCAACGAAGTAGGTGAGGCGACACCGAACACGAGATTCTACAATCACCTTTGAAATATTTAAGAGCGATGTAATATAGTTGCCTGTAAAACCAAATTTTTGATCATTCGAACAGTATGGTCAATCCGCATAGCGCGACTGAAAGCGAAATGTAAAAGTCGAATGTGGTACACGAACATGATCTGAAAGCAGATATGAGTCGTGTGAAGTGACCACATACGAATTATCCTACAGTTATCGGCTAGACAAGTGCTATTGTTAAACGATTTCCGAGGTATCCCACAAAGCGCATAGCATGAGGCGTGATCGAAACAAATAACTTGTAGTTCCAACTATTTCTCATTTCTCAAAAAATGTGGAAGATCGTCCCTATTCAGTGTCCTGTCGCCTGAATTGCGGTTTTTCTTGGCAGCAGTCTACTCCTAGCTGGTCTTTGAGAGAGAAACATGGAGAGTACCGGATTTACCACGCTTCCACACTATACAACGACTGTTTCACCGCGCGCTTCACTAGAATCGCATCAATCTACCTGACATCCACAACAAATATTCACGTCTTTCAAGTAGAAGACATTTTCTTGCGAAGTAGCGAGTTACAGTAGACCTGTGGCATGGCACAGCACCTCAATGTTCTTCGTGCTCCTTCAGCAACTACACCATAATAGCTCTGAAGTGGGAATGGGAAAAATGGACGCGAACATCATGATCGAGCACCTCACTTCAGCTCTTTTTTTGAGTCAATCACACATGCAAGTTATTCGAAACCACTCAGTATACTATTTCCGACCTATAAATATTATTCGAAGTGTGCGCAGATAAGTCCTCACCGAGGTTTACACATGGAAAAAAAAACTAGTCTATCAGAGAAGTTCAAATTGTAAACTTGTACACTTTTGAGGCAATTAGACTCATTACCACAAAAACACAATTTATGAGTAGGCCTCGTACTTTCCACACCTAGATAACATAGGTGAAATGAAGACAGAACTTCAGTGGAGGAGTAATACGTATTTTTCAACAATCACTAAACTAGAAACGCTCGAAAGCATAATTTATTACCAAGAATAGAGGATTTACCATGAATTATAAGTCCACAGGTTTTGTTATAACCGGTGATCAAAGCATACACTGAAAACTACACGGTAAAACTAAAATCTCTGTGGAGATATTTCTAACAAGGTGGTGTTCAAACAGCAGGCGAGAGCGCTTCAACTCCAGGCAGCACTTTCCCTGAAATAATCCATATTAATCGGGCTATGTCTTCAAACCTTTATCGCATGTAAACAAATAAGTTACCTTCGAGGAGTTCAAGACTAGCACCTCCACCGGTGGATACATGACTTACTTTATCCTCAGTATTGTACTTCTTACAAACTGTTGCGGTATCGCCACCACCTGAATAAGATTTTCACGGATGGAATCTACTATAGTACGACAATGACGTGATGTAGGAGAAAGTGTTCATACCAATGATTGTAACAGCTCCGCCAGAAGTCGCCTTGACTACGGCATCCATCATGGCCTTCGTTCCTTTCGAGAACTTCTCAAATTCAAAAACTCCAGGAGGACCATTCCAAACAACTGTTTTTTGCGCGACCAATAACCTCAGCAAATAACTCCGAACTTTTTGGTCCTACGTCCAAACCCATATGGCCTAAAAGGTGAAATTTAAGAGAAATATTGGCCCGAAGATACGTACTGAACTCGAAAAATGAGCAGAATTTGCCGATAGTGTCTCATTAGCGAGAAACTTGATCAAGATTGTTTGTAATGCATGGATTACTACCAGCGATCAAATGTACTCCATAAAACTACACAAAGCCTTCAAGCTCGTGAGATAATTAATGACATAGTAAATCAGATTCCATAAAGTCACTAGAACTTATAGGAAGTGTAATTTTTGATAGCATCACTTGGAAGATATAACGCCTCTAAAAAGAGATTCAAACGAATTTGAACTAAAAATTGTTATTTTCTTCATATAAAGAACCTCTCGAAAAACTTTAATATTATGATAAAACGAGTTACTTCATATAACAACATATTACTTGCTTACAATAATCCTACCAGTCGCACTGAAAAGTATAAAAACATGACAATTAGATAATCTAAGAAGTTCTCTAATTTACAAACCTTCAGGAACTCCTTCGGCAAGAGTGACCACTTTAGAGGAGGCATCCTCAGCAAATTTATCACCAGCAACAACATCTACAGGCAGATGAATCTTCACATTCTTTTCCTTAGCTTTGGCCAGCAAATCCTTGACAATCTTGGCACCCTTGAACATTGAATGTCATTCAACCAGATATAGCACGTGGTTGGTGCAACCTTTTCAGCTCAAATGAAAGTAAGTGGAACATGGAGACTTCTAGTAACCTCCTCATCAAAGAGCGATTTCCCGATTTCGACGTTCTGGTCAATCTTGAGGAAAGTGAAGGCCATACCACCGCCAATAATCATTTCGTCCACCTACTCAATAACAGATATTAGGGAAGAAACGAATGGTAAAGATCAATTTGAGCACACCTTGTCAAGCATATTCTTGATGAGCTGAATTTTATCCGAAACTTTTGCACCACCGAGAATCGCCAGGAATGGTCTGGCAGGGTTACATAGCGCCTAGAGTAGAATATTCACGGATGTACTATTTGTATAGAAAATTTTGAAATCCTACGAACCTTTCCGAAATATACTAGTTCATTCTTCATTAAAAATCCACAAGCGCGTGTATCCAGTTTCACACCAACCATTGAACTGAAAACCTATGTTTCTTGGAGGCAACATCGATCACGTGGTTATAACACTAGGACAAGTAATGAACCTGTGAGCTCTATGTGCAGTTCCAAATGCATCGTTGACATATATATCACCGAGTTTGGTCAACGAAGCGCGAAACTTCTCAATGGCTTCCGGAGAAGCTTTGACCTGAAAATCAAAATCCAGCAGAAAAGAAAGACCATGCAGAAACCATACTCTTCCTCTTGATCACATCTTCGTGTACCTTTTCATTTTTCTCGTTTACACATTTGCCTTCCTCTTCGACATAGAAACGAAGATTTTCGAGCAAAAAGACAGAACCGGGAGCTGGATCAGCAACAGCCGATTCCACTTCAGCACCAATGCAATCATTTAAGAACTTTACGTCCCTGAAAAAATTCTGGATGCGAATTGCAAGTACGAGAAAATGCAAATGTTTTGACCACCACAGACTTGTTGAGAAGTTTCTTGAGCTCATCAGCAACAGGAGCCAGTGTGTATTTCATGTTCTTCTTCCCATCAGGACGTCCAAGGTGAGACATGAGGACAACAGATTTTGCACCATTATCCAGACAATACTGAAGCAAAATTTTTCATAACCAGGCGACTGAATGTCATGAGAACTCTCATAAATTATCTCTTGGTCAATAGCAAAACTACTAAAGAAAAAATAACACGTTTGTGATTGAAAAAATTACGGAGATATGGAAGTTGAAACAATTGGGAATAACCTATGATTCAGCATCATAACACTGTCAAACAGTGGTAAAGTATAGAATTCACATGGATTATACACTTTTAAAAGTGTCTGCTTAACTAGGCTGATTGCTGATATATACTCACCAAATCAAAACCCGTTGAGGGATGATCGTTGACAGCTTTGATAGCTCGTATCAAGAAAGAATGGCAGCAAAGCGTTGGCTACGATGGAGTAGCGGTAAGTACGCGTCACCGATATGGGTGAAACGGGAGTTCAAATCTAACTGTGGCCGGGGTCGAATGTTGTGCATATCACTCATCATTTTCAGATGTATATTTGGGATATTACCGAGGCATTCTAACTGGAATCAAGGAAAGTCTACAGGAACAAATATACATTCTTAGAGGTCATAAGTGCGGGTTTACACCTAGAGACTGGACTCAAAAGAACGTCTGAAAAGCATAATATTGAGATTTAGGAATGAAATCTGAGTGCTAGACTACGACAGCCTATCACGATGTCGAAATTCGTCCAAAGTGATTGGTCATTACAAAAACCCCATTCTCAATAGTGAACGTGGGGTCCTCCAAGTGGAGAGCATTATCCTGCAAAACTCTAATTTATGAGTTCTTTCCAATCAAAGTGACGCCTCTCGTGGTAAAATTCTTCTTCTTTTCCTCGTTTGACATAGTGGGAGAAGGGCCAAAGAGGGTTGTTAATAATTTTTTAATCAGCATTACAGATGATACGTAAGCTTTAGTGTATATACGGAATGACATAAGTTAAATCATTCGTAGGTATCTGAAAGGTGTCGTTAATGACATAACTGAAGAGGAATACGAGCACCTATTAATCAACTTTTTTTACGTTGACGCTATGAAGATTGAGAGAATAGAAGTTTCTAGGAGTCTTCCTTCAAGAACGCTCCAGCTAAACGCTGACGTGATACAGTAGAAGCCATAAACAACCCTGACTTATGTCCGAACTTGTAAAACACTGCAGAAGGCGAAAGAATGAGCTCGTGGGGACGATACTAGCACAATGGTCAAAGCTTCAAAGGTTCTAAAAGTATTATCAACGCCCATGAAAATCAGCCAATAACAAAACCATTAGGACTGAACTTAGACACTTGAAAGGCACAGTTCTAGCTTCCAAAGAAGCGGTGAAAAAGTCATCCAGGGGTACCGTTCAGACCTCTTTAATAGCGACACCCTTCTACTTTATTCGAAATAAAGAAGCATGGATGTGCTAACTCATCGGTTTTCCTCTCCGAAATACGAGCTGTCGCTTCATTGGTGAGGAATCGATCAACCTGGCACAGGCAGAGTAAGAGCTAAACACTTAAAGGACCTTACGCCAGTTCTCACCAACACACTAACTCAGTTCTTCACAAGTTATTTGTCACAAAACAGGGACCTTATTCAACGGAAGACCCGCAAGCTGTGTTATTTTTCGGAAAGGAAAACCCGTCACGAAAACGGCAACTCTGGCCCAATCTGCTCCTTGCATTCCGTTTATAAGCTGTTCACTCGTGTCATCCTAAAGAGGATTGACAAAACACTGAGAGAGGATAATTATGTCAGCAAGCAGGGTTACGAAAACATTTATATTCTAAATTACATTTACATGACAACAAGGCCCAGTGAAGCATCCCGAAAAGACGCAAGACTGCGTCGGCTCACTTCTATGAAATCAACACAATAAAAAAAACGATCCTTGTGATTATAAGGGGACAAAAGAAAAACCGACCTCATTCACCGCAAAATCCAAAATAAAATTATTCTTCACAAAACCACGTATTTTTTTTTATTACGCTTATATTACACTGGACAAAACTCCTTCGTTAGACTGCTATATTCATACGAGAGCTCAAGTTCTAGAGGACTCAAAAACATGCTTGCTTTTTAGAAAAGCTCTTTTGATAACGCTTTAGGAAAAAGAAAAAATTTCTGCTTTTAACCTCGCCGGACAAAGCTTTTTTCGGATCATTAGTAATCATTCGATAGAGTAATGTTTGCTGACTCCGACTGTGTGCTTATTTTCTGGAAAGACCGTCGATGTGCAGTGCAGCAGGGACATACGACAGCAGCCAAAGGGTGAATCAATCGAAGGACGTGTAAAGCGGCCACATCCGCCCTCGACCCGCACCCTATCACCCCATGAAATCGCGAAAAGACACCACTTCGTGTATGTGAATCAATCTTATTTTCCCTGTTGAACTGCATTGAAGTGGTCTTTGCAGAAAATAAGCACAGCGTTGGAATCAGAAACGATTACGCTATTGAATGATTACTAATACTTCAGAGAAAGAAGCTCTCCAGGCGAGAAATAATGCACGTCTGCAGCGCAAAAATAACTCCTCCTGAAGCAACGTCTAGGGGCTTTTTTTTTTCGAAAACCGGCAACGTCGAGCTGTAGTCTAAAATCTCAGCTTTCGAGTGGATGCAAACAGTCCTATGAAAATTCCTCTCCAGCATATGAGGTCGCCTTTTCAATTGTCCCTTTGACATCAGAAAGAAGCAAAAAAAAAAACTTGGAATTCGAGGAATAGGAAGAAATAGCTTTGAGCAAACAGGGCGTCACTGTTTGTTACATGTTCTTCGCAAATACAGAAATAATATACAATAAAACTCTGACCATTTACAGCGATATCAACATCGACGTAGAAGGATGAGCAAAGACGATACCGTATCGTCAAAATCACTTACTCACACCCTTCGTAACACCATGCGATTATTAGATTGGAGTGATTTAGAAGTTAAAAGAGATGTCAAATAATTACAGCATCTTCGATTCATTGATGAGAACGTTCCTATAAACCAAGCACAGACCAAGAAGAACGAATGTTGACAGAATTGGACATCCCTTGTAAGAAGATCCGTCTTCAGACTAGATCTGGCAGAAACAATTTTCTTGAGGAGGAAATTAGTTTTACCCCATTCAGGCTCAACGGAATGAATAACTCTAAATGCTCCAGTTCGTCTATCAAGGCCAGAAAGTTGACATGATGAAAAAAATTTCGTTCAAGAGTTGAAAAGTAAACGAGTAGCCTAAGAGTTGCAAAGTATGGAGGACGCAGTAATGAGAGAAAAGAAATTCAAAACTCCATATCTTCCTGTTCAACCCGACAATTTTGTCCTTTCGTTAGTTACGAAACAACAACCCGGTAGCTACGAAGGCAATATGGAAAATCACTACGAATTATAGATGGAAAGTTAGAAGGTCAATGTTAAGAGTATTTCGTATCGCGGAAAAAGGAAGGATTCGAAGATCCAACCTTGATGCACGTAAGACTGATGAAACTGAGAAACCGTCGAAACATACGTATACCACTAACATGCAAAATCAGCGAACCATGTTCTTGAAAAGACTCTCCTTAATAAGCGTCGTAGTAGCAATAATAACAGTAAATTTCACACTCAAAATTCTTTCTCGTGCTCAGCTGGAGTCTCTGGGCAGAATTTATTCAAATTTTTGATGATCACTAAATAGCTCCAATCCTGATAATTCTAAGGTAGTCTTTAGTTTTCTGGGTTTTGATACGGCGCTGTTGGAGCAGAAATAATTGTACGTCTCGCACTTGAAATTTTCTTCACATATAAGAGTCGTATATGTTCAAAACGCACATGAATATGTAGAGTAAATAGTCAGTTGTCAAAGAAATACGGGATATAAAACTTTCTTAAAAGAGAACGAAACCCTGATAAAATTCTGCAAATCGGGTGCCGCTTGCGTCGCGCTGAGCGCAGAGATCTCAGGTGCAGTCCCAAAGAATTAGTGAAGGCTTGTAGGTTGTAAATGCTGAAAATGCATGCATGTACGTCTCTCTAACATTACACAATCCTATTACGATGGAGATATGGCAAGGATATTAGTAATGCCCCCTTCGATAATCCCTCGTTGTAAGACTAAATCGCCCGAACAAATCGAACAAACAAAAAACAAAGGGTTTTCTCTCAAAGCTGCAATAGTCAGAAAGCAATTTAGCAGGAATATGTGTGAGGACGGCACGAGTCGAATGCAAAAGCATAGTGAAGCAAAATGCTGAACGGTACAAATGAACAACTACAAAGAAAAGACGTGTTTGATTCAAGGCATGTCGAAGCCAATACGTTAGATTTGTTGTCGATACTTTTGAAGACAGCTGAGAACGGCAATTCAACATGTTAGGTAGTCAATGATTTCGTTTATCCTCGTTTTTTACACAATCATGAAAAATTATCAACGGTTGCTGGCTACTCGTTGAAGGATTACCTCTGTACGGAGGGCAGTTGTTATATTTTCGCAAGTCGCGAACGATATTCGTTATTTAATAAGGAACTATTCTTTATTTCTAGAAAAAATCTAAATTTTTCCTACTACTCTGGTAAGACATAGTTTGCTCTACACGCTCATTTATTTTCGTGTATGATTATTGAGTCGTTCCATAGGTTTTGGCACTAGAGAATAAACACAAAATTTATCAGTCAGAAGTGATTAATGCTGCTAGTTCTGGCATCTTTGAGTTGTGTATTTTCTTGTGCACATTTCAATACAAAACTTGCGTATGATAACTATGAGGTGGAGCTGTCGTAGGAACAAATTCGCTTGCTATTTATGCATGAATGTCGCGCAGGCAAAAATGAGAGTAAAGCACCGCGCAAGATTGATAAAGCTTCCTGAGGACGGCTCGATCGCGACTGATCCTCCAAGCTGTTCTCTTCAGCTTTGAACTTTGCAGACCACTCCTCGCCGTCATTTCTGTGACTGTGTTATCGTCCCAAGTTTCGCTAATCTTGCACACCGTTTCATTAGTACTCCCTGAGGCGCAATTTGTGTATAAGCATTAACTAACAAGCGAGAATTTGTTCCTAAGACACCTCTATCTTGAAGCAAGTGTAGATAAGTTTATATCAAAATGTTCATTGAAAAATGTGCAATTGAACGATAGCAAAATCATGCAATTTCATTCACCTCTGGTCAGCAAATTTCATGTTTATAGCTGCAGTGCCAGAACTTATGGAACGACCTAGTAACTCTTAAGGGGATGAAACGAATGTGAAACGTGATTTTATTCAACCATCAGCGCGCCATGGAGATCATCTCAAAAAGCAAATTGAGCTTCGGAGTCGTTGAGAATTCCGCTACTGAATATTAGCACTGTCTAATAGAAGGCAATCGACGAACTTTAGCCAAGCAAATACACTAAACCCCGGATTGGAAACTAATTTTATTTCAGCTGCTACAACAACGCACCAAGAAGGCTTCCCAAATTCAAGTGTTGAAACTGCCCCAATTTGGGCCTTTGATTGACCACGACAATTCTAAATAGAAAGCAGTTGTTCAACCAAAAAAAAAACCCTTGACAAACTGATGGTCAGAGCGACCCTTAGCGTCCACAAAGAGCTATGTAAAGCACAAACATGCCCACCTTTATTGTCGGTAATGCGGCTACGATACGCTGATTATTCGTGATTTTTCCGTCCTTTTGAGGAACATTGAAATCTACACGAATCAACACTCGTTTGCCTTTGACGTCAACCTGAATTAATACTATCGCTTTCCAGCTGAAACTTAGACGAAATGAAAGGCTGCAGATAAGAACAATACCTTGTCAATTGAGAGCTTTTCCATTGTTTTTGTGGTACGAATGCAGAACAAAGGATTTAGTGTACCTGGAAACAAAAGCACTAAATGAAATCCAGCCGAATACAGGACAGATAATACAGGAGAATTAGTGCACAACAATAAAACGATAGAAGCATTCTCGAGAGAAAGGACGCTGAAAACAATTTTGGTTAACCTACTTTGAAAAGGAGTGTTATGACGTAGCTGGTAGGATGTTTGTATGTGTGACAGAAAGTTTGCTGTAAACAATCAGAGAGATCAGAAACAACAATGTTCTTGTTGCCTCTTAATCAAAATCATTTCTATCGTTCCTCTCTCTCAATCTCCTTTCGTTCTCTCTCTCTCTCTCTATCTCTCTCTCTCCTAGCCTCTCTCTCACTCGAGACAACAAAAACACAGGAATTCATGTGTCTAAATAATATAAGAGATCTATATCAAGATGCCCATCGTTAGTTAAACCACAACTCTCAAACGATGCCACATTGTGAGTTGAGTGAATTTTTGGGAAAAACCTCAAATGCACATTGAACACTAAGGAAAAGAAACTCAAATCAGAGACGACGATATTGACTTGGCAAGAAATTTTCCGGACTCATCGTTTTTCTTCATAACTTTCATGCATTTATGTCTCTGTTTTTGAGATCGTGTGGAGCAGCTTTTCACGGTTATTTTTATATATTTCACTTACACATCAATTTTATGGAGTTGTCCCGAGAGCAGAAACGAACGATTGATGAGATGCAGATGTCGCCTGAGTTCAAATTTTGTTTTGGCACGCAACGATATTCGTTTAGCATCAATCGTTTCTGCTCTCGAGACAATTCCATCGCAAAACAAGTATGTAAATATAATGAAGTAAAATGGCTACAAGAAGCTCCTGTAAACAACAATAAAACGAAAACTAAAATGCATGAGAAATAATCAATAAGAAGGAAAAAGGTCGGAAAAATCCCTGCTAACCCGATTAAAAGTAATTTCCTTTGAAATCTATCATTTCAAGGAAGAAACTCCAGTGAATACCAGCTCAACAACTCAACAACGTCTTCTCCCTTTAACACTTTATTTGACCCGCGTCACAGTTTTTTTTTACTGCCCTGGTCCCAGTACTTCGAGCATTCGATCTGTCTCCTTGCACTCAACCGTGTTCAAGTATTTCATCTTCTTCATTTGGGACGTGGAGCACTGGTCGAGCAGATCTTGCAATACCGGGGATAACCAGCCTGCGGCGTTCTGTAAGGCGCTCTTTAAATCATTGCCGGGAAAAGTTCAGGGAAGGAGGAAAGACGAAGGGGGAAGAGTGTAGGTTCAAGCCTGCGCCAAACATCACTAACCACTCGCTCACAGCCCACAATATCATATTACCATGTCATTTTATAAGTTTTGGCACTAGAGCGATAAACACTAAATTTGCTAAGCAGAAGTAATTAGAATTGCATGATTTTGGTATCGTTCAATTGCACATTTCCTTGCAAACACTTTGTTACACAAATTGCCTACACGTGCTTTGAGATGGAGCTGTCTTGGGAACAAATTCGTTTGCTATTGATGCACGAATAGCGCGCAGGGGACAGCGTTATTGAAGCGGCAAGCAGGATTAATGGAGTTTAGGGCAATGGATACGGTTGCAAGAAGGACAGCAAGGAAGTGTTTCGCGAAGTACAAAGCTGAACAGAACAGTCTGGAGGGTCAGTCGTGCTCGGGCCGCCCGCACGAATTCAGATGGTCGTCAAGTTGTCTCTGACATGCACGAAAAGAATCCCAAGTGACATGTTGCATGCCAGTTGAAGAGTTCAATTGTTGCTTGAAGACAACCGCCAACATTCTGTGTGAACAGGAGTCAATCCTCCGGATCATTCTCTTCGCTTTGAACGCGAACTAATTCCTAGCCGTCCTTTCTGCAACCATATTAAACCCAGAGCTCCATTAACCTTGCGCACCGCTTCATTAGCACTTTCTCCAGCGCGCCATTCTTGCAAAATTGTTCACACAACAGCTGATCTTGGATCTAGCATAGACGAGTCGCATATTAAAATGTTTGCAAGAAAATGCGCAATAGAACGATACCAAAATCATGCAATTTTCTTTGACACTGGTGATAAATTTGGTAGTTTTTGCTCTAGTGCCAAACTTATTGAACGAACCGGTATCAGCTGGGCGCTGCAAATTTCGTTGAATAAACCTTAAAAACCTCCATGTGCCAAAAATCGTCGCCACCAAACAAACAAACAGAACTCACACTTTTCACAAGAACACGTAAATTCTACAAAATTGAGTTCATGGGCAACTTGTGGTTAGAAGAGAACAAATGAAAAACCGACCTCATTCGCTGGACAGGAACTTTTCATAAGAGTGCTAATAACCATTTGAAAGCCGAGATTTCTGGCTACAACCCCATGTCGGTGGGCTTTCAAAACACCGTTTTATAACACTTCAAAATCCAAAATAAAACTAGCCTCAGATGCGCATATTTCTCGCTGGACAGAGTTTTTACTTTGGATCAATGACTATTCGATAGCGTTATGGTTGATGATTCCAACGCCGCGTTCATTTTCTGGGAAAAAGCGTTTCTCTGCAATGCGACAGGGAATGAAGTTAACTTCACAGAGGGCGAGCAAAGGGGTCTCTGGCCAATTTACGTGTCGATGAGTGAGGTGACCACGTAAACAAACGCGATGGTCTATCGATTTTCGAGTTTATAAACGCGTAGAAAAATATCGCCTCAGCAGTTCACGTGGTCGCTTCACCTACCGGCGTGCTCGCGTATGTGAATTCTACTTGTATTTTTTATTGCATTTTCCGATGAAAATGTGGCACGTGAACTCGCCAAAGACCATTCTGGTCGCGCACGCGAGTCAACTTATTTTACCTGCTGCGTTGCAGAGAAACGGTTTTTCAGGATTTAAGCATAGCATTGGAATCACCAAACATTACGCTATCGAATGATAACGAGTCGAAAGAAAGAGGAGCTCTGTCTAGCGAGATATCCATGCGTGCACAACGCAAGGAATTTCCTTCCATAACAACATCGAAAGAGTGAAATCGACACTGTGGGGCTGTAGCCAGGAATTTCGGCTTTCCAGCAATTACTAATACTTCTATGAAAAGCTCCTGCCTAGAGAAAAAGGTCGGTTTTTCATCTGTGCCCTTGTAACTACAAAATATCAATTTTGTTTATAATACCGATAGGCTCTGAGCGTTGATCAATCCCTTAAAGGCGCGCCATACATTCGTCGTCAATTTACAGCTTCGTTTGATATGATTGAATTCATGTCTGGCCTTTACAATGACTTGCGGTGGCCTAGCCATATATCAAGTCACTTCGCCATTCTCTCAGACAAGTCAGGCACCAATTCAGTCTACACCGACACGTTACGAGACTTGAAGTGAACCTTGGGGAGCGGGACCGAACCACTGATCACGTGCACGTCAAGAGGGGACACAACCACTGCTCCTTACGCGCTCCTATTTCATGGGGACATCACACAATCACAAGAGAAAAACCAAACGAACACTCGCGTAAACAACAACAACAACAACGCTCGAAAAAACGGAACCTCCTTGTGTCAAAAATCGTCGTAACACATTGGTGACAATGAACGGCGCATTCAGTATTAACATTTTTCTGAAGTAAATCAAATAATCAATCGATACAGGAGCAATGTGGGGACGAAAAAATCACATTACGACACGAATTCGATGATACGAGTATCGCAAGTTAACGTAAAAACATGATCTACGCGCTAAAAAAATTGGGAGTGATGACGTCATCGTGGTGTAAGGCTGGACCAAGCCACCAGTTCGTCGATTGAACGGCTACGGGAAATTTGCCGTCGTCGTCCGACACACCAGCGTACAAATGGCCGGCCCGGTATTTATGTGGTATAACGTAGTGCGTAGCGGATAAATGGCGCAGTGGCTAGCGATGATAGTATGTCGCCGAAGCGCCTAGATATACAAAGCGTTTCTAACAATGTGAACAATACAAAGAGGGATGACGTAATCGTGGTGTAAAGACTGGAACGCGCCACCAGTTCGTCGATTGAACGGCTACGGGAAATTTGCCGTCGTCGTCCGACACACCAGCGTACAAATAGCCGGCCCGGTATATATGTGGAATAACGTAGTACGCAGCGGATAAATAGCGCAGTGGTTGGTGATATAGTATGTCGCGAAGCGCCTAGATATACAAATCGTTTCTAACAATGTGAACAATACAAAGAAGGATGACGTCATCGTGGAGCAAAGACTGGAACACGCCACCAGTTCGTCGATTGAACGGCTACGGGAAATTTTCCGTCGTCGTCCGACACACCAGCGTACAAATGGCCGGCCCGGTATATATGTGGAATAACGTAGTGCGCAGCGGATAAATGGCGCAGTGGTCAGTGATATAGTATGTCGCGAAGCGCCTAGATATACAAAGCGTTACGAACAATGTGAACAATACAAAGAGGGATGACGTCAACGTGGAGCAAAGACTGGAACACGCCACCAGTTCGTCGATTGAACGGCTACGGGAAATTTGCCGTCGTCGTCCGACACACCAGTGTACAAATGGCCGGCCCGAATTTCATGTGGAATAAACGTAGTGCGCAGCGGATAAATAGCGCAGCGGTTAGTGATGTAGTATGTCGCGAAGCTCGTAGATAAACAAAGCTCTAGTTCAATCCTCTAGCGCAATACACTCTTGCGAATAATGAAACGGCGCCTTGCGCGCCGCTCTATCTTGGTTATCCGATCCAACGTTGGAAGGAAAACCCTCTTGACCAGCATTCTGTGCCATTGACTAGGAAGACCAAGCCATCCATGCAAGAAACGGTGGGATCGGCATAATAAAATTGTGATAGCGGACCCTATGAAATGAAAGAAGAATATTAGCTTCGCTTTATATCACCACACCATTTTATAACGCTGTGACCTCCACACAAAACTGTCTTAGACGCGCATATTTCTCGCCGGAAATGGCTCTTTCTTTAGACTGACTGGTATTCATCGATAGCTTATTTGTTTCTAATTCCAGCGCCATGCTTCTATGCAGAAAAAAACCGTTTCTCTGCATGAAAGGAGGTAAATTAAGTTGAAGTCGAATCCAAATCAGGAGGTTGACCAACTCACATGAGTGTGGTGAGGCAGCCACGTGAACTGCTGACGGCGACGACCATCGATGTTTCGGGTATAAGAACGCGCAGAGAAGTATTGCTTCAGGCAGTTCACACGTGAGCGTCCCGACGCACAGCACGTGAATTGCCAAAGACCCCATTGGTAGCGGTGCGAAATTCACCTGTCTTACCTCCCTCTGTTGCAGTAAACGATATTTTCAGGCCATAGAAGTTGAACTTCTAGGGGAGCGATTACGTTATCAACTGATTACTAGCAAGTCCACAAGAAGAAGCTCTGGTCTCCTAGAAATATGATTACCAGCAGTCCAAAGAAAGAGCTCTGTTCTCCGAGAAATATGCGGTCTGAGACATATTTTTGTGTGGAGGTCACAGCGTTATAAAATGGTGTTTTCAGAAATCGGCAACGTGGAGCTGTAAAATCATGTTTCAGCTTTCAAATGGTTACTAACAGTCCTATAAAAAGTTCCTCTCCAGCAAATGAGATCGATTAATCTTTGTCCCTTCATTCAGAAAAAACCCGTGACGATAGCAGCAGCGGTATAATTTCTAGAGATACGTAAGGCGAAAGAAAGAGAAACTTTAAAGCTGTCGACACTCGTAATTAATCTGTTCGGGACAGCAACTGATCGATCGCCTAACGCCATTCGTAAGCGATGTGAGACTTTTGAATTGAATTTTTTCACCGTTTCGGAAATAAAAAGTTTGTATTTTGCGAAATCTCTTGATATTACATGAATTTCTCCATAAACTGATATGCATTTCGTGCATATATAACACTTTTGTGGAAACAAAACCGCGAGTGTAAAACGTAATTTTCTTTTTGCTCTTACAGTGCTCTATAAAAACCTTCTAAAAAATGAATGAAGATATCAAGATCGTCGAGACTGGGTTCATCGAATGACTAGTAAACTTTGGCGAAAGGCTATCCATAGGCCCCAGCCGAGCAAACAAAACAAATTGAGTGTAAAATATAGCCTTATTTCTCCCGCTACAACGAAGCAAAAAGCCTCTTTCCAAAACCAAACGCACCTTTGAAGTTACGGAGACCTAAGCCATCAAATAAGTTCTTAAAGCCGTGAAGAAAAATTTTGCCCAGCGAGAATGAAGATCACTGAGTCGTGTACAACCACGGGTACACGCCGTCCCAGAAGGGGTTATCAACGATACGAGTGGAAATCAAATCGCTCAAATATACATTCATAAAAGTCGCATGGTGGCATAGCAAATCGTAGTTCTGGAGTTAACAGTTATCCCTGACATTTATATACCTATCTTTATCTATTACAAGAATCCGTCAAGAGGACGATTTCATCGCACAAAGGAGTGACATCGGACGAGCCGCTGTTCAAGTTGTTGCAAGAACCTCCTCAACTTACTGTCCATTTCGCAACTGTTATGGAATTTATTAGGATGTTCCAAAATTAAAAAGGGAAACTAGAGGCGAGCCCAAAGAAGGCGAACGGAATGAAAGAAAAAGAACGATTGATGTGGCGAACATCAGTTGATGGGGTAACACTGCAATGCTGGTTTCATCCATCTAAATATGACTTCTCCAACATTCCCACGTTTCAAAAATTCTACAATTCCATGAATCACGCTAGAAGAAATTGCACAGATTATTACCAGAAGTCACAAGAGTTTGATGAGTATTGTACCGATCTGAAACACAACACATTTAACGTAAGTCCTTCTACTCTTAACACATTTCTATACTGTAAGTTGTGTAAATTTCTTCTTGAAAATTTGGCTATAGCCTAAGGGATGACAGAATTTTAAACACCGTGTCACTGAATCTCTGGCTATGACCACACTCTCATTTAGTTTAGTCTGAGGTCCTCGGCACATTATTAATACTCGGGTAATTGAACTGTTGACTATTAACAAGACCAACAGTTACGACTAACAACTGTAAATGATCATTCACTTTACTTGAAGACCCAGAATGAGCTATGAGATTGATTGATAATGAAGGAACTCTCTTCTTAGAAGTCATTTTATTTTACCGCCACTTCGTAAAAACGTTCGCGTCGGTTGGAATTCGAACCCATATTCACTTTATCCGGTAGCGCCTGCTAAACCGTTGCACTATCGACACCCGTTTTGACACCACACTTTCTAATCTACAACGCGTGCAACGTTTCAGCATGCGCTCCCAAATAGAGTGAAATTTGTGTTCGAATCCCACCTGACGCAAGCGTTCCTGCACGCCACTCTACTCTCTAATTAGTTCAGTTTGAAGAACCATAACATATTTACTGGTTTTCATGATGAATTTTCTAGTTAGTTTGTCATTCATCAATAAGAACAAGGACAAACCGCAAAAACCTCAGACAATGTAAATAAATATTTATTAACACTCTTGTGTTTGGTATTAACAAGAAGAGATACAAATTCATTAACAATTTCGTACTCTTTTGAAAGAGACTCTAATTTATTGATAACTGAGAATCGCGTAAGAACATCCTTGAGTGTACTAAAAATTTTAAGAAGCTAAGAAATTCAATAATGCCATTACAACCAACATGAAACCTTAGCGTTTTCTTATTGTAATGGAACAAATTTCCTTCTAATCTACAAGTGAAGTGAAGGAGACAGTTCAAGGACAAGAAACAACTACAACCATGCACGACTGCTCCTAGATAACTGGGTGATCTACGTCAAAAAACCAATGAATAACTCAGTGAAAGGAGAAGACGAATGTTTCAAGCTGTGAAGAAACTCATGGATGAAATTGATCACATTCACCGGATGACGACGGCGCGATAATGAAGCCCAAGTGGAATTATTCCTAATGCGGGTTGTACGATATTCGGAAACATTCTGTCTAGGTATTTCGGTTTATACAAGTCGATAAGAAATTAGATTATTACCCTGAATATAATCTACCTAACAAATATTAAAGCATTATTCTCTACACAACAATAATCTCTGGATTTGTAAAACGTGTCTTTCACTGGAGATAAACGACTAATGAACATTGCAAATTGATAAGGAACAGGCACTAAGAAGGGAAGAAAAAACAGATATTTCAGCTTTGCGGCTGTTCAGCAGATGGAACAGATGACGTATGTGCAAATGTTTCGTCAGCATCTTCTGTGCTCACAGATGTTCTTTGGGATTTCTTTGGGCCACCACCTCCTAGAATGAACTCCAAACAATGAATTGTGTTGCTACTTCGTACAAATGAGACAATCTCGCAATAAGAAATGGCACAGAATTCGCCTACACTGGGATATTACGTAAGGCTGTCTACCACATTTGTGAAAGCTATACATCACTAAAGGGGCGTGTGTGGCACACTGGTAAAAGGCGCCTTTGTCAAACACGTCATTGATGGTTTGATCAGGTGCTCAAGGCTCACCAAGCCTTCCATTTAGATAAATTTCAGATAAAGCACATGACTCTGTTACTCTAAGACTTCGTTTGCACGTTCACATGCTTTTCGTGCATAAGCTTAAGCTGCTAGGGTTCAGGTTTAGGCATTTTATCGGATTTATATGACTATATAAAATGAAAATGAAAAGCATAAAGCTACAGAACGATGGAACATAGCATACTCCACAATTTCAATACGAAAGATCTGGGAATTTCTACGAAATGGAGAAAAATTTTTGAATAAATTCGCGTATGTCCGCAATAACTCGCGACGTGTGTGTAACAATTTAATTTTCTCTGCGTCAGCGCTGCAAAAACTCCTTTCCAACAAGCAAGTATATTTTCATAAACAAAGAGATTTAGGCCATCAATTAAGTTAGCGAAAAGTCCTACTCAGCAAAAAAAAGGCCCGTCAAAAAATTATTATGGATTACAGAAAAGAGCAAAAAAAACTCTCTACTGTGTTCACTTTATCGACCACTTTATGACCACCCTAAAGAATGAAGGATAAAACTCTCAGCTTTGATCAATCCATGAAGGATGTGCCTTCATCTAATATCGCTTGAGGTGATATGCATTTTTTCACCTTAGGATATTCTCGGAGGCCTACGATATTAAAGTCAGTGCTGCTGTTCCCCCAGACAAGTCTGGTGCCAATACATGGATCGGGAAGGATGGAAGGCTTCGTGAAGCCATGGGCGTGAGATCAAACCATCAACAATCGGCTGGTCGGTCACGTGTGTCACAGAGCATCCTTAGCCACTGAGCCACAGGCGCTCGTCTTCACGTTGATCAGGGAACTTCACCTGTAACCTATATTCACCCAATGGATGACCAAAAAATATTTACGGTTGGTCTTTATGCATACCAGCTTTGGCTGATGAACGAAGTAGGCGGACTAAGGTAGCATCAGCTTCAAGGAGTGTCAAGTCGTGTTTTGAACCCAAAAATCGTTCACTTAATTCAGGATCGTGGAGTCGTGACAGAACTGAAGATCCTTCACGATATGCACTGAAAATCATATATAAGTAGTTATGTATCAAACGATATGCATTAAATACGTAAAGGGTCCCACTCAGAATTCACCGCTGGTACTTTGCAAACGGCATTGAACTTCATTCCAAAATCTATGTACAGGTCATCCTGAAATAGTACGTGACGAAAGAGAAAGAGAGAATCAATACAAGACAAATGGTGTGGTTAAAAGATGGTGATATTCCATAGTTAAAACCCATTTTTCGATCCTTTTCGTACGATGCCTCTTTCGCCTTGACTCAGAATTTTTGTAATCATTTTTGGCAATTTATATCAAACTTTAAAATGTTCCTTCTTTCACAGAGCGAATCCCAGTACTTCCAACATTCGACAATTTTTTTGTCTACATCTTGAACGTCATAGTATGCTGGTTGAGCGCGTCTTCTTGCAATCTCGAGTATAGCCTAACTATGGCATGCCATGGGACGTTCGCTGTTAATTGCGGAAGAGTGTTGGAGGTGGAGTTCGGCCCACGCAGCCGCGACAAGCATCACATCCACTCGGCCGCAGAGACCCTTTGTAGTCATTCGATAGCTCAAATCTCGGTGATTCCGATGTTCTACTTGGTTTCTGAAAACGTCTTCTTATTGTGCTGTAACGGCGAAAGCAAGATAACATTCCACACTAGGCGCGCATTTTTTGCTCTGCATAAGTTTTGTGAACGGACTTTCAATAGATTTGTAGCACTTGTATGAAAGCATAATTCTTGGTAAGACTGAAAGCAAATTCTGGTTCAGGAATGGTCTTCATGAACGCACTGAAGTAGTGCAAAACAAAGTCTAAGTTTTTCTCAAAGTGATTATCTCGTTGCTCAGACTCAATAACGGGTTACATTAGCATTATGAAATAAATACAGAAGGCAGTGCCCATAGAGCTACAGAACAAATTTTCTTCTACACTTCTACACTACAACCTGGCATTTTCTACTAAAGGGAGAGAAAAATTCTCAAAAGGTGCGAAAATCGCGTCATCTTGAGGAGGCTTTGAGATCGCTTTGTGCATTCAACACACACGCACGATAGCGCACGCTTAAGGATATGAAGTTTTATCTTTGCCCGTTACAGCATACTAAAAAGGCCCTCTCAGAAACTAAGCACATTGCCCAGATTACCGAGATTCAAGCTATTGAATGACTTCTACGTTTGAGGGAAAAGCAAGAAAGCCTTTTCTAAAAAGGGTTGAATGATGGATACCAATAACGGAACGTCATTTGAAAAATTCTAGGTTTACCTGCACTCTTTGTACGATTCGACCAGTAACTAATCGGCCTTTGAAATCACCCAGTTGTAGCACTTTAGATCGTCGCAACATTGAGGAGAATGTCAAACTCTACAAAGACAAATGTCCATGATTCACTCAACGACTGTTTTCTCAGCGATACGTTAATAAACATCAATATGCAATTGCATGAACTGCGAAGTTTTAGGCGAAATCGACAATTATCCAAAAATTTGAGCTTATCAAATATTGCTCCATAAGTTTCGCACTAGAACAATAAACACCAAATTTACTAAGCAGAAGTAATCAAATTTCTTGATTTTGGTATCGTTCAATTGTGCATTTTTTCGCGAACATTTTGATGTACAACTTGCCTAAAGTTGCCCTGAGAAGAAGCCTTCGTGGGAGCAAGTTCGCTTGCTACTCATGCAGGAATGGCGCGTGAAAGAAAATATTAGAGAAGCGACGCGCAAGAATAATGAAGCTTCCTGTGGACGACCCGAGCGCGATTGTACCTCCAGACTGATCTCTCCGGCTTTAGAGCTTCGCGAACCTCTTCCTAGCCGTCCTTTATGCAACCGTGTCATCGGTCGGAGCTTCTCTGATCTTGCATGCTGCTTTATTATCATCTTCACCCACGCGCTATTCGCGGGTGAGTAGCAAGCGACTTGTTCCCACGACAGCTCCATCTTCAAGCAAGCATAGGCAACTTGTACACCACAATGTTCTCAAATGCGCAACTGAACGACAACAAAATTATGCAGATTTAACAACTTTTTGTTAATAAATTTGGTGTTTATTGCTCTAATGCCAAAACTTACGGAACGATCAGATAGTATTAATCCCAAGTAAGCTATGGGTATTTTATGGAAAAGACAGAACAGATCTCGGCCAATGTGGATTGTTCAATGAAGGTTAGAAGTTAAGGCACTTTTCTGTATTTACAATTAATTTTTTAAACCTTTTGGAGAGGAAGCTTTTTCCGTTTTTCAGACTTTCAACAGTCACCCAGTATCTTGAACCTAGACAACCTCAACATCTAATTTTTTTTAAAAAGCTCTTCTATGTGCGCCGTGACAACGAAAACAGTATTCAATTTCACACTCAGCTCTCATTAACGCGCTAATTTCGTTATTCCTTGAAAAATTTTTTCCAGTTCGTAAATTTTGTACGCTTTTTCTAATAGACTTGGGGAAGAAATACATTTGTTCTATCACTGTGTAGGCTTAGTCTTCTGATTTGATTCCATATTGCCAAGTAAAATCGCTTTGAATCTCAAGCCTATGAGAGCAAATCATTCTTTTTCTCACTCAACGGACACTCTTAGAAACCTTCGCGAAAGCCAGACTTTGTTTCAGAATTATCTAAATATGCTGTCAAATAAATTCTAGAAGTCTGTTGACGCAAGCACTAGGCTAACAAAGAAGTGCACACTGGGTGTGAAACTTGATCCTATATTCGCTGCCACAGCGCACTAAAAGAGCCTTTTCAGAAACCAGCTAAGGACCATAGCCCAGGATTTGACCCCGCCGGTACCGTGAACTCACGGCCTCCGCGTCTTTAAGTGGCAACTCTGCACGATGTGCTCCACTTCCTCTTCACATCTGACCAGCAGTGAGTCATCCATTGTTAGACGCATCAGCGGGCCTTAGATGCAGCAGACAACCACTGTTAACGCAGCACACTGGGAGTTAGGGATGCGGAGGACGTAAAGACACCATTCACAGTTACCAGTTAGAGATTCAAAGACAGCGGGTCTATTGTTCAGAAAAAGCTAAGCTTTCGAATGATTACTAAAAGTCTGATAAAAGAAGAAAATTTTTTCCGCAAAGGCTTGAGGCAGCGATATTGTACCGAAAAAAATTCACACCACCTTATTCGTATCAGCCACGTCCTCCCCTATAGTATCTACGATTTCATTGAACTCATCAGAACTCCAACCGGCGAATCAGCGGTAGAGAAACGCCGGAAGGTAGAGCACCGAGCAAGGCCATGTCGCATTCGCAAGATTTGGGCAATCATAGCCTGAACTATGAAATTGAAGAAAATAATAATTACCTTCCAATCGATTGTATGTGAACATCGCTATGAATATACTATATAGTCTGGTAAAACATTTTGATCCTTCAAGGATAATGGACCCAACCCTCTGTGTCTCTACCCCAGTGTTTTGCGTGTATGGCACGCTATGGTTCGATGCCATTGTAGACGCAGTACGCGTGGGTTAGAGACGCAGGGAATTGGTTCCCAAAAAGGGTTAAGCTTTTTCGAAATTTGATATAGCAATGGCTTACCGTACGTTTCGGCGGTATCGACCAGCTCATCAGTGCTACACGCCTCACACTTAACTCAACGTTAAATCAGGGATGGGGGATACGTTCATGGTGATAACACAGATATTGTATTATCAACATTTTTTCAGTTCATAAATACGGCTGGTAGTGAATTCGTAGACATCGTATCAGAAAACTGGTGATAACACATCATGACGTGCTATCACCATAACGTCTCCCCATACCTGCTTTAAAGTGTGTGGCATGTAGAACTAATGACGCGGGCGATGCCGACGAAACATACGTAAGCCACTGAAGCATCAACCTGGAAAAAGTTCAAGATATCCTCACAGTTTTTGTTAAAGTAATATTATTGATCATATTTGCGACTGATCCCCAGCAAAGGATGCTGATTCTACCGTATCAAAAGCACAGACTTCATGAAAGAATATTTATCATGGTGATATAGAAACAATGTCTATCACAGGTAAAGTAAAGGTGAGCAAAGTTGGGCTCTTTATTGTTATCCGGGAAACAAACGAAGAAATGACCCTGTGTGCTGGACGTAAGCTTTTCAGGACAGCGATAATAGACGTTCGAAAGCTTAATTCTCTGGATATTGTACTTCTGACTCCCTTTTTGAAGAAGCCTTTTCGTAACGCTGTAGTAGAAGGAAAACTTTGTGTTTCACACGTGCATATTTCTCGAAGGACAGCGCTGCTCCCTGGAACTAAGAGTAACCCATTCCATAGCGTGAGTCTTC